>VUQG01002581.1:72957-109690 GCA_015106755.1 Etia nguti
CCAGATGATATTCCCTCAGTCTCAGAGTGCTGGTCCTTGTTTGCGCAGTGAACCCAGTGACTTCGAAAGAGGTTGAAGTATATTATCATATTATCAGTGGAGTAATTGGGGCATTATTTGGGGCACATGCTTCTTCAAGGGGGCCTGGGTATGTTTTGAAAAGGCATTCTTTTTTAGACAGCGCATTTATTTACCTACAACATATTGTTCCAAGTTTCCCTCATGCTTTCCCCCCTCTCCAGAGGCCTCCTGAATCCTAGAGCTGATGCCAGTACAGCAGAGGGGATGAGGTGCACTAGTGAGGAAAAGGGAAAGCAAGAAAGAATAGCCTGCAGACCATAGAAAGACTCAACAAGTGTTTCATTACGTTTCTAGATGGCAGAAGGTTTCAAAACTCAAGTGCAGGGAGGAAAATGAGTAAATAGAATTTGCGGGAATGGTACAGAGCCTCACGTACAACTATGCACTCTCTGTTCATAAAAGTTTAAGCAAATTAGTCTTGTTGGACACTTTTTGACCCATGGTCTGGAGTACATCGCTCTGACTTGGACAGTTCAATAAGTAACACAATCTCCTGAGGATGCCTCCTTGCTCTGTCCATGATTCCAGCAATCAAAGCACATGCTGTAGACTCCAGCTCAGCTGTGCAAGGTTATTGTTACTTCGCTGGCAGAATCCACCATGCATGGGAAAGAGATCGGCAGCATGTGAATGGACGTATGAAAAAGAGGCATAATGACTTGAAAGACCAACACTTTTCAGAGCAGTTTGAAAAGCTTTATAGCAGTGGATTGCCTACGTGTATAATTTTTTAACAGGGCTATCCTGATAGTTTACATCTGGGTAAGGAGTTACGCTGTTAACTCTTAAATGTGATTTGAATAATGGCTCAAAAATATGCATATTTGCTTTCTTTCTGAGAGTTAGATTAAAAGATTAATACTACCTTTCATTTCTGTTTTGATATAGAGCTGGGTAACAGATAGCACGAACTGGGTTGGATAAGCATAGAATCAATAAAGCAATAAATTCAGATTATTATCAAAATGTATATAATGTTTGTTTATTTGATGCAAAAAATGTCGACGTCTCATTTTAATAAGCTGGACTACCTTAGCTGTCCTCTCCTAGCTCATAGGTTATCATCTTAAAATTCTCAACTTTACAGCATTAAAAGCATTAAAGCCTGGTACAAAAAAGGGTTTTGACCTCTCTGGATAGTTTCTCACATCATGAAAGCTCTACGTGGGTGATTATTTTTAATAACTTATTCCAGCACAGGCAGTATTTGTGTCTGCTATGACCGAGTCACAAAACTCACGGCTGTGTTTGTCACATTGGCTCCTTTTGAAACTTTAAATGGACAAATCTGCTTAATATTATGGCTTTGTGTGGTACATAACATCCAAGGAATTGGTGCTTCAGTTTGCTCAGCCTGTTTTATAGCACTGTGTGGTTTGTGAATGCAGCCTGCTAGCCATGCTAGCTAGCTGGAGGTAGCTAATGATTTAGGTCTGCACCTTCTTCAAATATGGTAACTTCTGGAAGGAGAAAACAAGCAGAGAGTAACACTGAGGATTTAAATTGTAGAGTCAAGAACCAATAGGTGACCTAACATTGGTTATATCTAAGTTTTATACAGTCTATGTTCTCAGTTTATGGGTGTCATGCTAACCTAAGGTAACAATCTGCAAGCGCTCGCCTCAATAAGAAATTCCTCAGAAAGTCAAGTTATTCGTTTAATCAACCATGTAGACTAGTACATGGGACTGAATCCCAAACTCATATTAAAAACTCTATACTCTGAGTTTGATAAAAGAAACTTCAAACAAACCAACAACTTTATGCTAAACATTACCCTTTTGCCATTGGGCCAGCACAAGGGTGGGGAAGTTGTGATGTCATGAGTTGGTTTTTGTTGGCTGTGGGGCAGAAAGAAATAGTGACATTTCAAGACTAGTTTACATTGGTAAAGAGCCCAGCCTCTAACTCCAAGCTGTCTCGGCTGCTTTCTTCCACACGCAGCTGTTAAACATTGTATCAGTGAAATATACAGTTACATAGCAAATAGTGTACGTTTCACACAGTCTGGTACCTTTAACAGCAGTTGTTACAGTGAAAAAAATTCCCAAAGGGTGAGAAAACTTCAACCCAGTGTCCTCATCAGAAGTTCAGGAGTGGATTATTACTCCTTTGCTGTCCAAAGGGAAACAAGCGCAGTAATTAAGTCAATAAATAATTCAGTCTTCTGTTCCCTTACTGAGCTTTAGTTTGATTTTAAATTAAATTCCTGCTTTGTTTAGACTGTGTATACATCATGGTGTTATAATATCACTGATAAAGTAACTTTTTATGGTGTCTAACCCACAAGAGAATTGTTGCAGTGCTAGCTGGTACTGAAACTACTGAGAGATGACCCAATTTAACAAAGTCATAGTCCTTTTCTTTGACTTCTCAATGAAATCTAAAGTGATTTTGTCCTATCACAGGAGGGAAAAAGACTATAAAGACCATCCAGGTAAGTTAAAGACTATACATCAAGCAATGCAGAGAGCAACTGAGGTTAAGATCAGCAGCATTTAAAGACCAGTGTGCCTCCATGTAAAATAGGTAATAAACCTGAGAGACATGAGAGACAATAGACAAACTAGCAAGTTGCTGTACCAACGACTTTGGTCAAGGGCCTATAAAGTACTACAGACAAACTTAGCAAACATTATGTCAGCAGAGCATACACAATTAAACACCCCTTTTCCCGTAACACTGTTTAGAGTGTGGGAAAAACCTGACGATTACTTGAGCGGAGGAATAAGCCACTAAGCTTGTGTATCTATTTTTGACATGTTACATTCCTTTGCCCCCAGATATTCTCACCCATCTATTAGACATCTACAGCCATCTTTGATGCCTGGGCCTTGTTAGACTGGACAGAGACATGGCTGTGGTCACAGACAGACATTTCTCACGAGGTTCAGATGTCAGCTGAGAGCGAGACAGGCAAACATGAAGAACTCCAGCAAGAGCTAAATTTAGAGCTGAGACTTTTTATGATGTATCTTTATGACAGCAGCCACAAAAAAGTATCACTTTGGACTCAGCCGTGACCTAGCAAAATCAAAACAAACAATATTTCTTCTTCGAGATATCGTTTAATGGTAAATTTTGTGAATGTTTTTTGACAAGAGTATTTCAGCGTTGTGCTGGCATTTGTGATTTTTTTTTCCAACAAAGTCTGCCTTTTATTTTTTAATATTTACAGAAGTTATTCGCGTATTTGCTAATTTAGTTTCTTGCTAAATTAGATGAGAAAAATGCTAGCAGTGTTGTCTGTATTTTATGATGCATTGAGGTTTTGCAGACATGTGACCACTAATCATGTGAACTTGTCCACCATTTTGTAACAATCACAGTGACAATGTAGGATCAAGTAAATAAGGCCTCCCTGGTCACAGTGTCACTGACACTGGTCAGTGACCATCTGGCAACCAGCTGTCCCAAGGAAAAAATGAGTATTCCCTGTCCAGCTGTGTGTGGTTGCTGGATGTTGATGGCAGTCACTGGAAAATGATGCTAAAGCCCCAGTTACGCAGACCTACAGACCAGTCAGTGATTCCCTGGCAACCACTTGTCACCAGGGAAAAATGAGTATTCCCAAATGGTTTGCAAAACCCCCCTTGTGATTGCTTTGGTCACTAGCATAGTGGTGCAGTCACAGTTTGAATGGAAGTGACGGAGTTGCCTATTAGCACTGTCCTGCTTCTCTACGCTGCAGCGAAACTGAAATGTTCAACAGAAACTGAAGACAAGAACAGTTTTCCTTTAAAGTAAAACTTTATTCTGATGAACCTAAATATCATATCCATTTTGCAGCCATTTTAAAACAGAAGAGATGGTTTAACACTGGCTGACTATTTCAAACTGTGGCTTGGTAGGGCCTCAAATAGTCTAGATAGCAGATGAGCAATGATTTCCGCCCTGGCAAACCAGCACTGCTGTCGGTTATCTCATGGGCAGAGCAGGGCCGGGCCTCTGGGACTCCTGTTCCTGACAGAAATAATACATGCTCTTGATGATAATAAAAGGAAGGCACAATCTAGCTTGTGCGATTCTAAATAAGCTGTTGCAGTAGCTTTTATAGAGATGAAAAGCAAGAACAGATCATTACCTACCACCTGCACGCCTTACTTACTGAAATTATGTGCTACAATTCATATAGTCATAATGTTGCTTAGGATTTGTAATCATCTAACAGTCATAGAAATGCTTTTTCTCAAAAAAAGAAAAAAACTGCTGAAAAGGCTTGAGTATCAGAACCTACGTGGGTGGTTAAAGACTTGATCCTTGCTTATTTGGCACCTGGAAAGAGCTTTTATGTGGCTGGGAAGCACGGGCCTGCAGCTTGGAGAATTCCTGTTCAGAGTGCAGCGGTGACATCTGGTGAACTGTACCATTCATCATTAAAGAATATGCAAATTGTTATGTGGGATTATTTTTTATGTCAGATTTTCTTCCTTGATCCTATTAGAGGCCGTTCAACTAGCTACCTGCCAGCAAACTCGTGCAACAAAGTACAATAACACCAGTGATACCATTGTTACACTCTTGATTGCTCCTTTCATGATCTTAGTTGTTATGTAAGCTTTCCCTTTACAGTGGTTAGGTTTAGGTTCTGTACTAGATATTTAACCCAACAGAATCATCAAGATGCTACTAAACTGTAAGCTTGTTTAATGCTGAAGTGCCGAATTTTTCTTTTCAAGCCACAGAGTCCAAGGAGAGTTCAGGAGGTTGTGTACTAAAAGAACTCAAATCCTGGAATTCAGCCTCTCAGCTTCTCACATTTGTGCGTAAAAAGATATCATAAAAGAAACGTAAGAATTCAGTATCAGACAGGCTTCTTGCGTTTTTATCTCACTTAAGCTTGGGTCAGTGACGTTGAATGAATAATCATCAATCCATCATTAGCAAGGTCTTGCCAAGGCCGTATTTATGATGACATCAGTGCTTGTATTGGCTCCAGCTTATCTGTAAAGCTTGAGCTTTCCTGTGCTCTGTGTTCCATGAAAGTGATGGATTTTCAGTAAAGATCAAGCAGAGTCTCTGTGGATTTCTGGGAGTCCCCTCTTTTGGCCCCATATCTCCGTCATCCTTGCAGTAGACTTTATGTTGTTTCTAGGTTTTTCAAAGTTCTCCAAAGCACAGTTTGGACCGGTTACAGTGTCTCATACTTTACTGAGTATTTCCCAAAAACGTAGCCAGCACCTAGTTGTTTTTAGGGGGTCAGTGATGGGAATATGTGGGAAAATATCCATTTAGAGGAAGAGTCAAGGTTTAATGCTGGATGCCCACTCTTAGTCATTTCTCCAAAACTCTTTGCATGCAATTAAGGCAGCCTCTGATGTATTTCAGCACTCATATTATAAGGTTTAAACACTCTATGGCAGGTGGCATCCCTTGTAAGATTTTACGGCTTGGTTCTTCAGGTCAGGCAAGTTTTATGAAGCAAATACTGAGCAGTTGTGGTCACCACCATGATAGAGAAACATTGCTTCAATTATTCTGTGGTAACTGTGATATGTTTTTGGAAAATATGAAAGTTTTAAGGCACTCATGGAAACTCATGGAAAACGGTTCTACTATTTCCCACCTATTGGTCAATCAAACAGTGTTTATTGCCTCAGATCAACTCATTTCCATTCTCCATAATCCATAATTGCATCACAAAGCTTTGAGTGGCTCTATAGAAAGTCAAAAATAAAGTTATAGTGTGAGCAACATTTTTTTTTACCACCTCCTACGTGGCAAAGGATTGTACTTTATCTTATGTTAAACTGTTGGTTTTTGTTAAGTTACAGAAATTTTCAATGATGGATGCCAAGTCCATTAAGCCCCCCATCACACAGGCCTAGAGGTTGATCGGTGACCTCCCCAACAACACCCATTGATGGAGGATGCTGGTGTTAGCTATGAAATTCATTGCTAAAGCCCAGTCATACAGGTAGACCAACTGAAGTGAAATGTGGAAAAACTGGAAAAAGTACAACACAAACTGGATGCGGTTTGGCCCCGTGATCGGAAGGTCAGGAGTTCGAATCCACTGAACGACTACCCTGAGGTACCCCTGAGCAAGGTACCACCCCCACACACTGCTCCCCGGGCGCTGCACTGGTGGCTGCCCACTGCTTCACTGAGTGAATGGGTTAAATGCAGAGAGGAATTTCCCCACGGGGATCAATAAAGTATACATTATTCTCCATTGCCAGTTTGAGTTGCACTTTTTCAAGGGAGTGGCATCATCTATGCAAACTTTGAGCAACTACAGCAAGCTGCTAACAACCAAAACAAACAAAATGGGAGTTTTGGTGAAGTACCCTCTTTGCAATTTTGCCAACCAGTCAGGAATACAAATTCTTCCCTAGAGACCAAAGGTTGCCAAGGGGTTTCAGAACAGTCTCTGAAAACATGTTGTTCTACAGGCGAGAGCTAAGAGTTCATAGTGTAATTTTTCCCTTCCTCATAAATAAAAATCCCCATGTTTTTGTAGACACGTTCCTTACCTCTTTCTATTTATCCCGTTAGTAGAATATGACAAAAATCTTCTTGAACCCAGGTAAAAACATTCCAATATTAATGAGTTCTGTCAAACTTTAATTCAAAACTTGACATCATGCAAGGGATGTTTTTGTAATTTTACTCTTTTGAATCGCTCCACATAGTAAACTTTGTCTTTGTTTCCATAAATCTCCAGCCAATGCGGTGTAAAAATAAGAGTGTAAGTCTGGCTGTTGTGGATTGTCGTGGTGGGTTTAACCTGTATTGCATCAGCAAGTGTTTTGACTTTTATGCACAGCTTGGTAGCATTCCCATTTTCTTCCTTCTTCTGGCACTGCTTCTCATGATAATCCCATGTGCCAAATAGTTTCACACATTAGAGCTCAACTGGCTCAAACCATTGGGCCAGTTCCGAGTCTTCCTATGCATACACATGTAAACACGATCAGAAGATTGACAGTACTACTGACATACAGTCTATCGTCTGCAAATGGAATTGATCAGCCAGATTCTACTAAACAACACATTACTACTTCACTTCCTGTGATGACTTTCCATTTTACTGGCAGCAGATCTTCTCATGTTTCTTCACAGTAATGGTGCACATCCAAAGTTCGGCATATCAGAAAAGATGAAAACTAAGCCAGGTTACTTCGGGGACAATCCAAAGGTCACTGTTATTTTTCATGACTGTGTAATTGAAGACCGCTCCTTTTACGTAGCCCCGCGCCTGATCTGAGGAACATGTTCACTTGTGCGTAATGTTTTGATGCGATTGGCAGCAGTTTAAGCCTTTTATGTTATCACTGTTGTGATTGTCATTCTATCTGTATGGTGTTATTCATAAAAGTTATAAAAACTAAACCTTTCACACAGGACTGCATAAAGTCATGCGAAAGCGTTCGTTTTATACTAAACTAGGCACCAATCATTCAGGAGCTTGTTGTAACTAGTAAGTAATTCATATGTTTTGACTTCATCAGTCTCTCACAGCCTTATGGAGGAATTTTGTCCGACTCTTCTTCAGAACATTGCTTCAGCTCACTGAGATTTGTGGCCATTCGTTTGCACAGTTCTTTTAAGGACCAAAGCATTTCAATAGGTTCAGGTCTGGACTTTGACTCGGCCAATGCAACACATGGATTCTTATTTTCTTTTTCAGTCACTCTGGCCTCACATTTGACTCTAAATTACTAAAGGAGTTCATAGTCAACTGCAAGGTGGCCAGGTCTTGTGGATATAAAACAAGCCGAAACATATCACCCCTCCTCCGCTATGTTTGACAGTTGGTATGAGGTGTTTGTGCTGATATGCAGCATTTGGTTCGCACCAAAGATGGCACTGTGTATTATGGCCAGACATCTCCACTTTGAAATTGAACTTTGCAAACATAAACCATGCTGCAATGTCCTTTGTAGAGAGGAGTGAAGAGGCTTTCTCCTGGCAACCCTTCCAAACAAGTTAATCTTGTTCAGTCTTTTTCCTACTGCACTATCATGAACTTTAACATTAACATACTTTTTTCCAGTTTCTCTGAGCGTTGCATGCCCCGACTGCTGGGTAAATTTGCTGGAACGTCCAATCCTACGAGGACTGTGGCATTGTGTTAACACACACCTGAATGCTCCAGACCAGAAAACAGTCAAAACCTCTTCAGGTACTCACACTTCGTCAGCTAACGAGGTGCATTTCACTAGCAGCACCTGGCTGCTACTTACCATCTTATTTCCTATGGAAGCAGTGAGAGTATACTTAGTTTTTACCATGACTGCATACTGTAGAGCTTCTTTTTCTTTGCATGACTGTATATAAATTTGGACTGATTATAGAGCTTTTAGAACTGTGGCAGAAACTTCTTGTTATCAGTGAGGACATTTGTCTAGGTCTTGGTAGGCCCTGAATTGTTCAGCCCTGGGCCAATTTATCTTCTTTCTGCTGTGATTAATGTTTATATTGATTTAACCTTAAGCCTTCTTGGCATGTGCCTACTATGTATTTTTGGTTAGTAATGTCTCCCACCTGTTAGTATATTTGTATTTGTATCTTGTTACTGCCCTTAATTGGTTCTGTGAAGCACTTTGGCGTACCTCTGGTTTTTAAATGTGCTATATAAATAAAATTGTATTGTATTGTGTTGTAAAACAAATCCAACCAGGTGCTGGATTTCTGTTCTAGCTTGTTCAGCAGTGAGTCCAATGTATCCCAGTATTGCAAAGCCAGTGCACATTTCCTGTCCCTGTTTCCTGTTGAATATCAAACTGCTATAGAGACTCATCAAGACACACTGCTGCTGCACGTGCAGCTACAGTTCCCACCAGCTACACATGGTTGCAATTAATGCAAGAACTTGTCTTAATATCTTTTTTTATTGCTTTTAAGCAGATGAGCAACACCTCAGGATATAACACTGAAATGTTGGCCATAAGAGGAATGAAAATAAAGCAAACCTAAACTGCAGATACTTTGGTTTCTGGAATTGCTGGCAAAAGAAACCAAAGAATTTACAGCTCTTGGAGCAGCTGTGTGAATGTATTGAAAAACCTACAGCTGTCGGTTCAATGAAAGAAAATTCACAGTGGCAGGGTCCAATGAAATATGAAAAGGCATGGAATTCAAAGCCATACTCATTTTTCAATGCACTAAATCAAACCATGTCTGTCCTTTTTCAGTTGATATTTGTCCAAAAATGACAAAAAACGGGGGAAAAAATAATGTTGATTTCACTGACAGATGTGAAATGGTGATTTCCCTTCCTCCAGGCCAGACTATCCACAACCGTCCTTGCAGCTCATCAGGGAGTCTGAAATGTCCATCGCTGCCCCACCCTAACACACAAAAACACAGATAGACCCATGCAAACAAATGAATAACTTATTATATAGTTTGTCTCTTTATCGACCATTATTTATATTGTAAGTTTAGAAAGTGAGATTTTTTGAGAGCTCAGGCAACTTTGGAGAAAAAAATACCAGCTGTCATTTTAAAGCTGACTTTTAAGGTTGTTTTTTTGGTCCTTCTGGGATATCCTTCACATACATTATTAAAATCAGGACAGTGAAGGATATATGTCTGTCATGTATTCGGCTGGTATATCCTTCTCAGTTTGAGTTCATTCCCTTCTTTTTTCGGCCTGAAGTTGTCTGACACTTTAGACATGCTACAAAATTCCCAATGCACTCAACCTTCCCTTTAACACCTACCTCACCTGGCACCTTGAATTTGATCAAATTTGAGCATTTTCAGAATTTTTATGTTAGCAATTTAACTACTTGTTGCACAGTGGGATTATCATTTTGCTTATGTTTTTTTCACCTGGGTAGTCCATCCAGTGTGTGCTTCTGTTAAACTAGTGTCACTGTTGAAGGCTTCTAAAGCCCACTGGGACTTATGCAATATGATAATGGGCTGCAAATAAACTTTACTTTCCTTGACATGAAATTGAATTAAAATGCAGACAGGTTGGAACATCTCCTTCTTCCATTAAAGTACTTCTACTAATACTTCATGACATCCGAAGTGGTTAATATATTGCTTTTCTAGTGACTCAACCAGGTAACAAATGAGGCCATCATGCTGTTACATGGAACTGTAGTGGTTTACAGCAGTTTCAGGTTTTTGTTGTTATCACAGTAAAAATGTAGGTAAGTATAGAAATCATTCATCGTGGCTTACTGTATCCATAGGCCACTTACCAAAATTTTAAGTAATCGTATATCAGATTTAATAGGTAATTCTATACATGCAGTTTTTACACTCGTGTAATCAATGAAATTAAAAGCTCTTTCTCCATACATTTGGAGTGTGTTTGTCTGTGTGTATGTGGGTGGGTTTTGGGGTTTCTCCAGCTTTCAAGTGGCAAGACTTGATAAAACCATGGACCTTGTTACTAGTGGATGTCCTTTCTACTTCTTGAACATCAGCCAGTTTCAAAGGAGGACTTCTAAAAGGACCATTTGCAATATTTGATCATCAAGAGCTCACACCGCAAACATGTTTACAGGTTTCAAATTCAGATTTTAGGTAAGCACAGAGAAACTTTCTAGCTTAAGCTGAAGAACTTGGCAAAAATCTTTCAACGTCAAACTGTAAACATCATTCTGCACAGTCAAGCAGGTCAAACATCCAAGAGAAGTAACAACAACCGGCGGAAAAACGTCTGTAAAACTTCTTCAACCACTCCCGTCATCTAACATTACACCTCGCCTTCTATGTCTATTGTTATTATTGGCTGGGCCATGTTTCAGAAGAGTAGCAGTGTCCTTCCGAGGTATTTCTCGACACTCTTTTAATGACAAACCTTTCCCTGCCCTCTGACCCGAACAGCTCAGTCCCCAGATACACAGTAGCGGAGTGATTCCAGATGGATAGAGTCTACGGTTGGAAAGTCCGTCACTGTTAGAGCATCATCGCCACAATTTCCTGTTTCAATTTCTTTCCAAAACTAGCAAGCTCCAGTCAGTGTCCAGTCAGACTAAAGAGTGCGGGTGCTATTTGCCCCAATTTGCCTTGAACTGTTTTTATTCATGACCATATTTTACTGTGACCTGTTTGACTGATGTAGACTAGCAGACAATCAAGTCCATTACCAAAACAGAACCAGGTGTTATATGTAAAAGAGCCAACTTCACTTTTCTTCTCTGAAAGCTTTTATAGCATCTGTAAAAGTCATTCCTATCAATATGCAATGCACAATGCATTTAAGCAAGGATAGTGTGTCTGCTATCAAATAACTTCTCACCCAGTTACATTTCCCCTGTGCCAATAACACAGTCTGTGAACTTTATTCAGAATCTGTCCAACAAGTGTGGATATGCTACTGGTATAAACACGGCCATCAATAAGAAAAACAGGTGTTCTTTTAAGCGTTCTCCATTCACATATCAGCATCCACTCAGCTCCATGATTGCGGTTGGTGGGAGAATAAGGTGGTCCGAACTCTGCGTTGGACACAAAACCCGGTGGTGTCAACTGCTGTGAGGACGCATATGCTCAACAAATTATGTAATATTACCTACTCATAAAATTCGACAATGAGATCAGCTGGCAAGATTTTCTTTCTTTTTTTCACTGGCTTTTCTTGATGCATGGTAAGACACTGAGCTTTGAGTGTTTCCATGAATCATACAGCAGCTGGATTACTTTTTGCTTCCACGCTGGGTGGGATGACCAGATATTTGAAGTCTTCGAAAAAAGCACATTGTTGCCAAGATACTGCAAATTAACTATCTTGAAAATGTTGGCGTGAGCTGAGCCTATCCAGTGTGGTAAAAGAGGAAGAGGAGATGGGGATGTGGTGTGAAGCAGAGCATGCACTAAATGCTAAAATGGCCCAACTAAAATACACTCACCAGCCATGTTGTTAGGTACACCTTGCTAATATCAGATGGGATGCCTTTTTGCCTTCAGAACTGCCTTAATTCTTCACAGCATTGATTCAGTAAAGAGCTGAAAACATTCCTCAGAGATAGTTGGTCCATATTGGCACGATAGCATCACACAGTTGCTGGAAGCACTCATCAGAAGACGGGTACACTGTGTTCATAAAGGGATGGACATGGTCAGCAATGATAATCAGGCAGGCTGTGTTCAGCTGGTAATAAGGGCCCCAAAGTGAGCCAAGAAAATATCATCCACATCATCACCCCAACACAAGCTCTAACAGTTGATACAAGGCAGGATGGATGCTTTTATGTTATTAATGCCAAATTCTGACCCTAACATGTGACAGAAATTGAGACTCATCAGACCAGTCAACGTTTCTCTCATCTTTGTCCAATTTTCAGTGAGCGCCTATGAATTGTAGCTACAGTTTCCAGCTCTTAGCTAACAGGAGGTGCACTCAATGTGATCTTCCACTGTTTCAAGGTCAGAAATAATGTGCATTCAGAGATGCTCTGCTTCAAACAATGGTTGGAATGATTGGTTATTTGAGTTACGGCTGTCTTCCTAGCAGCTTGGCACAGTTTGACACTTCTCCTCTGACCTCTGAACTGCCTGGCATCAATAGGGCATTTTTGCCCAGAGAACTGCAGCCCAGTTGATATTTTCTCTTTGTCAGACCATTCTCTGTAAAGATGGTTGTGTGGGAAAATCCCAGTTTCTGAAATACTCAGAAACTCAGGCCATCTGGCACCAATAACCATGCCACGTTCAAAGTCACTTAAATCACCTTTATTCCCATTCTGACACTCAGTTTGAACTTCAGCTGGTCATTGTGACCATTTCTACAAACCTAATGCTGCCATGTGACTGGCTGATTAGACGTTTGCATGAACAAGCAGTGGAATATGAGCGACTGATGAAATTTCCAGTATTCATGATAACAGCAGCTGCATACTACTAATTATCCGGTATAAAATTTAAAATGAGCTGCAACTTGGTTCAAATATCAATATCAATATCCACATTCACATATCAGCGGATCACCGAATTTGTGTGGATAAATGCCATAACCAATACTAGTTATTTTATTGCTAGTATTGAGACATCAGTCTCAGTAGTTACTTTTTGTATTCTTATACTGTATCAGTGTTATAGCATTTTTCAAATGAGAAAATCTGCAGTTGCTATCTGCAAGAACACCTACTTCTGGGATTAGCTGATCCTTCAAATGTGGTCAAAAGTCTGGAAAGTGCAAATACCACAGTATGTAAATAGAGGCCAAGTGTACATAAATATTTCAATTTAGCATTCAGCTGCATCCAAGTGGCATCTAAGTGGGAATCCACAGGCTGCTTCATTCTGTTTTAACTGGAAGGCTTTGAGCTTCAGATTTGCCTCAAATCCTCTGCAGCTGGATGCAGAGACAGCCTTTACACCAAGAACCACCGGGTGTGAAATGGATTATTTAATGAAGATATCTTTACTTTGCATATGCCACCTATCCAGGGTTTTTTTCAGCATCACAGATATTGCTATAATATGGGAATGAGGCAGATCCTGGCTAACAAAGTGTTAGTGCGGATTTGATTTTAAGCCCACTAAATTGGGGATTTCCACCCTTCAGAAAGGGTCGAGTTTTATTTTGATAGCGTCCCTCATTCTGGGATTTGCGGTATTTTTACAGAGAATATAGTGAAGAAAAAAAAGAGGCATCTAGCCAATGAAAGTTAAGTCATTTATACTGCTTGTCTTCTTCCATCTCTTGTGTTTGTCTACCTGTCATGGAAAAAAAGCTAAAATTACATCAGACAGCTACTGTGACATTATTGCCTAAAAAATTCAAGACCACCTTGACATTTAGAGAAATTGTTTTATTTGCTTTGTAATCAAGAGCTGAGAGAGAGGATACCTCTCTCCTCCCCCTAGGGCAATTGAAAACTCTAGCAAGGAAAAATCTACTAAGCGACTAAGGGTGATGAGGATAAAGTGGAGACACCTTGGAACTGGACACAATGAAGTAAACTACAGGCACATGACTACCAAAATAATACAGGAAGTTATGAAACAGGGACTCACTAACATGGAGACGGAGAATTAACTTTACATTGGAAATACAGCAAAGGCT
The DNA here is from genome assembly GCA_015106755.1 of Etia nguti. Lineage (NCBI taxonomy): Eukaryota > Metazoa > Chordata > Actinopteri > Cichliformes > Cichlidae > Etia > Etia nguti. Next base: position 87,017 of record VUQG01002581.1, read on the forward strand.
AGGAATACTACAAACCCAACAGTAGCTGTAACAAAAGAAACAAGGCTGAAATCACAATAAGCAACCTAAGAATCAAAGTGAAGACAATTAATAAAAAGCAGAATTTAGGAGAACAAAAACACAAAACCATGTGTCAAAATCGAGGACCATAACAGAAATGACACACAAAAAGTGCACATATGATGTGTTTTTTATTCCTTTATTCCATCATTAACTGTTGCTTTATACGTTCATATTTTACAGGTTATGCAAATGAGACACAATGTTTGATTTGTGGACTTGCTCATAGCAAAAAAGAATAAATAAATAAGACTGACTAAGCCTATTTACTTTTGATGGTTCTGCCACCTTGCCGGAAAACATCTGGTTTATTACAGGCATTAAATATAATGTGCTAAAACCACCACTAAAACCAGAGTAAAAGCTCTGCTTCGAAAGTGCATGTGCATCGATCTGTAAGCCTTTTTATTTCTTTTTTATTGAAGATTAGGACATAATCCAACACTAAAGCAACAGTCACCCTCCAAGTGTTCTAAGCCTTGAGCTGTTGGTCCATCTCTCCTCAGCATGTGCAGTGTCAGAGATGTGACCCATGTCATCAAGAACAGGCTGAGGAAACAGATTCCTGGAACCTCACCATATGTGGAGGAAAAGCCGTGGGTGGTAGTGACGTAAAACACACTCAAAGGACATACTATTAAGACCCCCAAAACAACATTCCCTTCTTCTCTGCTTTCCCTTTCAACCAGGTAGACCTATCAGTCGGCATTTAGAGCATAAAATATTTACCACCAAGTACTGGTAAATAGCAAAGAAATGTTAGCTGCCATTATAGAAAAATCAAATGCTAAAAATTTGTTTGGCTTTCATTCAGTTTGTTAAATTCTCTCATTACTGTTCTGCACTGGTTTCAGGGCTGACTTCAGAAAACTAAACAGAAATGATGTCACGGTGATGCTGTTTCTTTGTATTAATGCTACAACAGCCACACAATTACTAGTTAATGTGCTTTTACTGAACCCAAGTGTGTTCATGACTGGTTCTTTGCCGATATCTCTGTAAATAATGATTCATGTAACGTAACGCTGCCAATGTGAAAGCACGGAGCCATTAGAGAAATGACGTAGCCTGGCAGAAAGACCGTAAAATGCACCCAATTCAGAGTTCACTCAGTGACGCACACACACACACACACGCACGCACGCACACACATGTAGGAGCATATGATATAAAGTTTGAGGGAGGGAGATTGTTAAATAGGCCTGTGGGGATTGTTGGCAGAACTCCATCCAGCGGAGCACATGCCCATATTTGGCTGTACATGCACCTGTTATGCATTTTATACTTTTTTTTTGTGAGTCTCACACAGAGACCAACTGTAGCTTCTCTAACTCAATGCAGTTTCTTTTTCTGAAAAGAAAAAACCTGGATTTTTTATTTTTCAGCACAAATCATCATCCTCTACAGCACCTGCTCAAGGAAATGAAAAATTAAAGGCTTACATCTGTTTTCTTGATTGAAAAACCATCCTTACACTCACTGGACACTTTATTAAGTATACCCTGCTAGTACAGGGTTGGCCCCCCCTTTGCATTCAGAACTGCCTTCGTTCGTCATGGCACAGATTCATAGACTTCTCCCTGGCAGTGGCACTAACGTTCTGGCAGTGGTGATCGGTAACAAAAGACAAAAGTGGAACAAACAAAAAAAAAAAAGAAAAGATTCCCAGAACAACTGGGAATATTTCTGAAATCACAATCCTACTGAGGCTTTGCATACACTTTGCCAAATTAGTCATCATTTGGAGCAGTTCAGCAGCCCTTACAGAAGTCTTTTTAGTGTACAAACCAAAATAATTTAGATGGAAAGCATGATTCTGTTTACAGTCCAAACCAGTTTATTGCATATTTATGGAGTTTGGAGGCATCCAGCAGCGAAGTTGCTCAGAGAATTATTTGGATTTGGTTAAATATAGAGGCTTTCTTTCAACATGAAGCCTTGAGGCAGAAATATTTTTATTAAAACCCATTATATACTTAATGCTTAAGAAATGTGGCAGGCTCTTTACACGGTGTGGTCCCTGTGACCTTATTAATAGTAACGGTTTGTAAGGGCAGGTTGATGGTGAACACACTGTTATATTTGTACAGCAGTAATCTGTTCACCATAAGCCAATATAACTGAGTCAAATAGGCCAGATAGCACCAAGCACAATTGTAATTCCCTGATATATTATCCCTTCCTACCTTCATTTTACACTTCGGAAGTTCAGCTTTATTTTCCTCAATAGGTTGCGGATTCCCTCTTAGACAAAAATACTCTCCAGCTGTGTAGGAGTTTTCCTTTGTTTATGTGGTGCATTTGAGTTTTAACTCATGCATGTGATGATGGAATTTATTTAGATTTGCCTAAAGCCCCTTTTCATTTCTGTGGGCACAGCCTCAACCTCTGGTCAGCGTGGTCAGCCCGGCGTGGCTGTCTATTAGGTGAGCTGCAGAACGCATGACCTGTGGTAATGTGGGGCTCTGCTGGCCTGAGCCTAGTCTGAATTGCTTTTGGATTGACAGAGAAGAGCAGGGCAGGGACAAGCAGTGGTCAAACTCTGAATCTGAATATGTCTACATTAGTGAACTTAAAAGTCAGAGGTGTGGGTGAGTGTTTTGTAGTGGATAGTTCCCGCTTCTTTGTTCCTCCCATGTCTGTCTGCCTCTGCTCTCTCTTATATACTTTTTATTCTGAAATACTCTGAGCACTCTGTCTGAGGTGGTCTGAGGCATGCGTTTTGTGTAAAGGAAGGAAGCTAAACACATAACCTATAACCTATCATATACAACCACTGAACATTTCATTATGTACCACCTTGCTAGTACCATGTTGGACCCCCTTTCACCTTCAGAACTGCATAAGCTCTTCATGGCACTAATTGAACAAGGTGCTGGAAACATTCCTCTGAGATTTTGGTTCATATTTATAAGATAGCATCACCCAGTTGCTGCAGATTTGTTGGTTACACACCCATGATGCCAATCTCCTATTTCACCACATCCCGACGGTGCTCTACTGGATTGTGATCTGATGACTGTGGAGGCCATTTGAGTACAGTGAACTCAATGTCATGTTCAAGAAATCAGTTTGAGATCATTTGTGATTTATACCGCGGTGTGTTACCCTGCTGGAAGCAGCCATCAGAAGATGGACACACTGTGGTCAATAAGGGATGGACAAAGTGTTCCCTGAAAATATTTCCCGCACCATTACACAAGCAGCAGCCTGAACTGTTGATAAAAGGCAGGACGAATCTATGCTTTCATGGTACTTACTTAAAATTTGAAGCAGAAATCGAGGTTTATCAAATCAGTCAATGTTCTTTCAATCTTTTATTGTCCAATTTGGTGAGTCCGTGCCCGAGCTTCAGTTTCCTGTTCTTACTCATCAGGAGGGGGACATCCATGGAGTCTTCTGCCATTGTAGCTCATAATATGTCAGACCTTGAAGCAGTTACCTTTCTGCACCATTCTGATGCTCAGTTTGAGCTTCAGCAGGTTGTCTTGCTCGTGTCTGTGTGCCTAAATGCACTGAGAGCAGCTTAACAGGTAGAGCCAACAATGCAGCTAGTGAGTGTTTAAGTTCTTACGGTCTATAATCAGTATGACAAGGCTCCTACCCTGGTAGCATTTGTAATGAACCATTAGATTATCACCATCCAGCTTCACCGTGTCTAGTTTTAACACAGCTTTTAACTGAAGTCAGTTCAGAGTACCTTTAAATGTAATACTTCCAACTTTAAATATAATAGACTATTACTTAAGTGTAATATTTGACTTGCAAAGAATGGGAAAGGCAATAAATGTTTTTTACGAGTTGTTATGATTAATTTAATTTTCTTCTTCTGATAGATGTCCTGGTGGGGTTTTTACAATAATTCCATATTTAAGTACATATTAGACTTTGAGGAGAGGTATATTTGGAGGGCATGAGTGGGCATGACTGGTTGAGAGTGATGCTCAATCCATGTCATCCAGGATGTATAATAATTCATACCCAACACAACAAACAGCAGGGTGGAGGAATCACTCAGATGGCATCCTCTTCAGAGAGGTTGCACTCAAAGGAATGAATCAGCATTTACAGTTTGTTGGTGTGAGTACAGTTCTATATCAGTGCAGTGTTAGTACAGTACTGCCATCCAGAAATGGAGTCTTCACACCAATCCTCTAAAAGCATGAAGCCCACGATGCAGTTCCACTTCTCACCTTGAATGCCATGGTAATAAAACAATAAAACACAAGCAAACCTGACTAATTCATTTTACTCGTGTTGCTCTGAACACCAATTTCAGCTTTTTAGGATAATTTGCTGCCTGAACTAAACAGCTGAATTCAGCATCAGCCTGGCATGACTGGAACTTATATCTCAAAATGACTATATTGTATCAGTTTGGGGCACATTTTCTAGTTGTGTCCCTCACACAGCACCGGCTCAACAGTTTTGAGTATCCCATGCCTCCCTGCGGCAGATAAGAGTGGAAAAATACAAAGAATAACTGTAAAAGGTAGAAGATCTGGTAGATGTCCCTGTGCCATGCAATTTCAAATACAGCCCCAATTCCAAATTTCAACGTTGGATAAAGTGTAAATAAAAATGTAAATAAATACATTTTTAAAAAGTGCAATCATTTGTAGACAGTTTTAAAAACCATATTCAATTCACAATGAAACATGGAAAACATAGCAAATGCTTGAACTCAGAAATGAACCATTTTAAGAAAAGAAAATATTTTGAATTACAAAGCAGTTAACAAAAAAGTTGGGACAGGATCATATTTACTGACTTCTGGACGAGCAATGTTCTATAATTCTTCTCTCATGTAGAAGTATAGCAAAATTACAGCTTTAAAGCTGTTTTAATAGATGCAAAGTGCAGTTTGGCATTGTCTTACTGAAAGATGCAAGGCCTTAACTAAAAACAAATGTCTGAATGTTGCTCTAAAACCTGTGTGTACCTTTCAGGATTGATGGTGTCAATACCACAGGTACTAACACACCTCCATAACATCAGAGAAGCAGGCTTTTGAACTGAGTACAAGGTGGATAGTCTGTCTTCTCTTTAGTCTCTTTAGTCAAGCTATCTGTAAATACTAGCCTAAACCAAAAACAACTGGATTTAGAACAGGTTCACGCCAAACTACCTGCCAAAAAAGTAGGCCTTGATGAAATGAGACTAATAAGAATAATTCAAAAGCGTTTTGCATTTTGGAGCCATTAAAGTGCAAAAAGAGTTTTTCAGTTATTAGAAATGAAAACATGACCATGTTAACTTGACCTTTCAAAGATGCACGCTTTGTGAAGTGACTGCAGGGGTTATGATCGTACGTGTCAGGCTACGGGTCAGATTCTGTGGTTAAAACTAAAGTCATCATAATGCAGTCCAGACCAAACCACCATGTACTTTGGCTCCCCCTGTCCTTCTTCCAGAGGCTATAACTAACAATTACTACTGCTAACTACAGCTGGGCAGTGGTGTGAGTTCTTTCTAACCCTAGTGTTTTGTGGCAGATAAGCAGATAAAGAAACATGTCTCATTTATTTCTTGCCCATAAACCAAAACAGGCTCAGGAGCTTCAAAATATAAGACCTGATTCATTCCCCAAAGTGTAGCTTGAAGATGTCTTTCTCCACTTGGCTAGTGTTAATGGGTTCAGGCTAGTCAGAGAAAACAGACCTCTCTAATCCTCCATGGATACAGCCGTGTCAATAAAACCCTCTGCCATTTAATTCTTCTCTTTGTACCACACTGCTGAGATACACAGCCAAACAAGAAACTTTTAAAGCTCATTTTATTTTCAGTTTAGCTGGATTTTTTTTTTTTTAAACAACAGAATTGAAATGGGCTTCAAATAAACAGACACGGGAGGGTTGTGTATGGGTCTCTTTGTTTCTGGTTGGAGGATTATTGTCATGCAGTTTTCCTCATCCCTACCCAACAGATGCATTCACTTTAAAATCCCAGTGGTGTAGTTACAGTACAGTTTCATAAGAGATGGAAAGAAGAGCATTAACCTTTGGCATCACAGAAACCCCCTGATAGACTGACTGTCCTTCAGCCATTCCTCCTCTTTTTCATGTTCAACATGCGGAGGGTTTTGTGATTAGAAAGAAGAAGCTGTGATTTTATTATGGCTTTTTTGTATCTTTCATTTGTTTCGCTTGGACAACATTTGGTCACACAGAAACACATTGTTTATTCATTTTTTCTTTCAGTAACAGTATCTCGTGTTAGATGGGCTCCACAGGACAAAGTATTCATCATAAGACAGCAATAAAAAGAAAAGCCAGTTTCCTGTGAAGCAGTTATGAATATGGTTTGTGTTGCAGCCCTCTCTCTTCATTTCCTTTGAAATGTTTTGTTTCCTCCTCAAAAATGCTCTACCGTATAGACTACCTCCTGTGGGCCGCTCGCGATCTACACCTCAAGGGCATTTATAAAGCCATAAATTTTTATAGGAGATGTTGCATTGGGATAACTCTGTGGCTGCGAGCCAAGGCCACCGAAAATAATCAGTGTTAATGACACACAGTAAAACACGAGCTCGCTCGGTTCCTTTCGAATGCTGTGTGGCTTGGTGGATTGTTCATGCCGAAACAAGTGTTTCTCATTATGTCGAGTATTTTGCTTGGCAAGGAGGCCGCAAAAATCCTGCCAATGCATAATCTGCTTTTCCAGTGCCTGCTTAGAATACCATATATAGTTTCACCTGTTATCCTGCTCACTTCTCAGAGATAATCCACAGAGTCAGCATGTTTTCATGTCTTTGTTAAGTTTTTAGGGGTATGTTATGGCTGAGATCCTGTGAAACTAAGTGTGTCACGCATGTGTTTAATTTTGATGCCAGTTACAACGTGTTCTTTTTGTTGTTTCAATTTCAAAGCATAATCCTCTGAGCTTCTTGGTTTGTCCCCAGTGACCTCAACAGTCTGATGGTAGTACAGTGTCTACCTCCTTAATTGGCCTTTTGTAAAAAAAAAACCAAAAACCATATAAAACAAAACAGAAATGCATAGCTAATAAGGTGGAAAAGAGAAGGACCTTATTAAGATTAATAATAACAATGTTCCTGTAGCACCGCAATTGTCTGTAGTATTATTTTAAAGAACAAAAGCAGATCTTTTGTGGCAGCAGCAGCAATTTGCATTCACCGTCAGCAGTGAATCACCTTGAGTTTGAAGCTTGCTCAAGTCTCAGCGCCCTCCTGGTAAGGCGCCTTTCCTGGCAGCCATCTTGAAAATAGCATGTTGGTTTGTAACAGAGATGTGGAATTTGGGACACAAATGGAACATCTGTGTGAAGATAAGTGGACATTTAAAGAACTATACCACCAGTTCAAAGGTTGCAGGATCAAATATAACCCCAAATCCCAAAGGCTTCTGTCCCAGTGAGAATCTGATGCCCACAAAAAAACATCCCACCCCCCCTCCGTCCCCCTCAAAGAGGATTTGTTTTCAAATCTTCACTTTGTCAAAGGAAATTCCCCTCAGGAAAACAGTTTTTGCAACAACAGTCAGATTGTATTATTGTGCTCAGTCGTTGCCTTTACAAGTTCAGAGAGGACAAGCTGCCATCGGCGCGCTCCAGCTCAGCTGATTTTGATCGATTCGGTTCCTCACTTGGATTTTTCTCGCTGCCTTGTGTGTAGCATTCACAGCTATCAATATGAGGAAAGGCTAATTGAGATTGCATTGATAGGTCAATATATAACTTCATTACGATCTCATTGGTATAACAGAAGGAGACAATTACAATCCCGTTATAAATGAACTTCTAATAATGCCATTCTAAACAGAAAGGAGAAATCAGGCAAAGACCAATGGGCAACAGATTAGTGTTTTTGTGTGCTTGCTTCATAGACTGCAACATAAAAGGATGTTTGTAGCTTTGGTGTGTGAAAGGCAAAACTGAAGCAGAAGCGTGTTTTTGTAATGGTCTGCTGGTAGGAAGTCATCAGGTCCCCCTTCAACTGATCTATGATTGCAATATAAAAACTTTCCTGGTGGGTGAAATTATTTTTGTTCTATTAAATTAAAGCACTGAATATAACGTGATGGATTTTTTGGTGTTTTTTTAAATTATGGTACCTGTACAATGATGATAAAACAGACAATGCTTTAGGGCGGGCCTACAGTGTCCCTCGGTTTTTCAGTTAGAGCTACTCATCCCTCATCGTGTCTAATTTCAAACCAGCAAGATGACATTGGCCAGAACGCTCACTTTGAGGATATAAATGTGCTTTTACTAACCAATGGGACACAGCAAAGGGGTTATGTCCATCTTTTATATACAGTGTATGGCTGTGTGCAGAGGAAACTGGTAATGTGGTTACGTTATGTTGTTATGCTCATAGATTGGAAGATTTTGAATATGCCTAGCAATGGTCTCTTTTACATACTGTTTATATAATCATATAATTTCATATCATATGACATCATTACCTAGTGGCTCCATAGTGTAGGGGTTTACACATATTTGTGTAACAAGTAAGAGAATTACCAGTTTGCACTGCATGTCTTTGAACTGTGGGAGGAAGCCAAGCAAACACGGGGAGAACTGGTGCAGAGTGCAGAAACGTGGTCTCATGTGAGATGTTGCTAGTTCACTGGCTTGCTTAAGTCACAGCTGTAAAACCAGAGTTGGGGGATGTGTGAACCTTGCATCTTCTTTCAGAGTTGAGGACTCATGTGTTGCGGTAGCATGCATCCAAACCAAAGGCTGCCAGGTAATGCCAGGTTATACCTTTTTTTTACAGGAGATGGACGCATGCGTGTGGGAGTTTTGGGTTATTTAAGGGCACCTTTGAGGGAACTGAAGGGATAAATAATACACTATGCGGCACCTGTCACAGAACCCATAAGCATACAGTAGTTCTTATTCAGCAATTCAAGCTAATTACTTTTCTGTCTCTCAATGATTCTGATATCTAAGGACAATTTAATGTCTTTCCTTTGTTTTGGCATATGATAGGTGTCATATAGCATTTTAAATCCCTTCTGGTAAGGTCACACCCTATCGCCTGGGGGGTCATGGGAGTGGAAGTGTTCTCAGTGTGAAAGATGGACTCCTCATGGACTCATGGACTCCTTGTGTTGCTCCTCGTAGAGTTTTTCACTGGCACAGACTGCAGGTGTAGCGACCTCTGTGGCAGTATACTGTGTCCAGTTGACTCATGGATGTTTTACTACTTCAAACACAACTAACTCCAACACCGTCACAGCTGCACTGAAAATGCTGCTGAGAAATAACTTCCCACATCACCTTAGATCTCCACTGAAAGCAGTAGCTTTTCCTGGAAATGGCAACCTCATGATACACAGAAAATTCATTTGCACAATAAAAACCTGATGGTGTGTTTGACCTGGCCACATCTGGCCAATGGAACAGAGATTTATAATGCAGCAGGTCGGCTCCAAACAGCGTCGGGTACCATCTCCCCTGCGCAGCAGTGTTTATGTAGGCCAAGTTTAAATATTTGAGGAGCACATGTGGGGATGAATAGTGGCACAGGGTTTCATCATAAAGCCGTGAAGGGCGAGCCAGCGGGGGGTCATTTTAACAGTAGTGTCAACATCATGAGGTCCCACCTCTGTCGACTCAGCAAACAGTAGATGCTCTAAAAGAGGTGGTTCCGGCTGCTTTCTGGAAAAGGTTGGTGGTTTTTTAGAACGTCTTTGATAGCGCCAGCAAACCCTGGACATCTCTCACCATTGGTTCTAAACTATGTGTCCAAAGTAACCATCAGAGAATGAAATAGAAGACAGGAGGATTGAAGTGTGATGCAACAACAGTGATAAAATTGCAGTTGCACAAAGAGCGAAACAGCTGCTGTTCTATTGACTGAGGTAGTCTTTCTTGGCCTTGTCTACAGTATTATTATGTAATCTCACTGTATACACAAGGAACAAATGGAGGTCATCATCTTCTCCAACATCTTCGACATTTGTCTGGACTAATCAGAGAGCTTGACACGTTTTGTAGCTCTGGTTTTGCAGATGTGATGGAGGGTTTGATGATTAGATGATTCCACTTTTCTGATTACTTCACTAGTTTCTGGAAAACAGTTACAAAGAAGTTGATATCACCACTTTTTCTTTCCTGTCATGACATTTCCTTCTGCGTCCCACATTTCCCCAAATCTAATGTTACCCCAGCTCACAGTCTCTCACTGTAAAAAGTCTATCGAAGTTTTCATGATCCCACTCTCTCAGTTGGCAATGCAAGAGTCACAGGGAAGTCAGCTCAGCTGTGAGATACTGCTGCGTGGGTTGCTGTTTACCCAGTCTGCCTGTCTGTGGACATCCAGCACAGCTCTCACTTCAACACCCCAACTGTCCACCTGCCTCCTGTTTCTGCACAGACACTTGCAATCCTGCAAGCAAATCCCTGTTCTAGCAAAAATAATTATCACTCTTATGAGGACAAAATTGTACTAAATATCAATTTTTTTTTTTTTTACAGCTTTCGATTTTGACAACCCTAATTTCAGCTGCTACACTAACCGGTCATTCTGCAGCTTTCACATTGCTCCGTGGTTTGTTTTCCAAGTCGTTTTAGCCCTGAGGTCAGTAATGTCCTTGACCCCTCCCTTCTCTTGCATCACCAAGCCTCTCGTTTCCATCCATCACTTTCAGCCACCCAGATCCACTGTACCGCAATCCTCCACTGCGCTCATTTCTGCTCGTCTTTACGTCTGCTGGGGGTTTCCATGCAACTTTCCGTTTACAAAAGAGACACCTGCTCTACTCCTTCCCGACACGCAGACGTTCCCTACTGAGTAAAGCAACAGAAAAACAGAGAAGGAAGAACTATGAGAGAGAGAGAGAAAAGTGATTTCATGGAAGAAAGGGGGATGAAGAACTAGTGGGAGCTGGTGATGCAGTTAATGTTGTTTATTTGAATGGCAGCAAAGAGGCTGCATACAACTCTGCTTTAGTGGTCTGACTTGATGCCAGTCACCATCTTTAAAGTACGCCAAAGAGGTTTAAAGAGGCACTAAACAGAGATACAAATAATCTACGGGCCTACGTATTACAGCACAAAGGAACTGCCGGGTCAAAGCAGCCTCGACTCCAGTGCCACATCATCAAGGACGTCAGCCACAGCATGGTGTCTCATTTTTTCTATCCATAATAGTCTTCTGCCAGGTAGAGGCATGAAACCTTACATGGATTCTGCTCTCCTCACAACCCCAGTCAGTCCCTGACCTTACACAGCCTCCAATCATTAGGTGGTACCATTAAAGGCATCAGTGCACTTGAAAAGAGGGTGTTTATTTGAAATTAAATGGTTGTGTCTGACCACTTTTCAGCCTTCTGTTTGGTTAGTCTGGTATTCAGAGGTAGGGAAGTATGCAAAATCTGACCTTCTCTCTAAATAATGTTTCATTCTTCACGCAGTTTGCATTTTGGTGGGCACGTGGTGCAAAGTAATGGAAGCTGTTACCTTCAAGGCCCGACTGGCTGAAAGTGTGTGTGTCAGCATGTGAAAAGAATCTTATCCTTGAGTGTGATTCAGTCCACCTTCAAAGCCTTTTAATACTCTTAGAAACCCCCTTGTGCTCAGACAAGACTTCTCTCGCATTCATTAAGCGGGTAAATGCAATGTAGTTCAACAAGGAAACTATTTTATCTACAGTTTTGACAGAAAACAACCACATACTATTCAAAGCCAGGGAAGAGAACATTTACAATAAATACTGGAAACAGTTCCTTTAAATGCATCTGCTAATTTGTCAAATCCAGTGCCCATAAACACATGGGCCTGTGTTTGGAGCAATCCAAATGTTTTGGTGCACATGTCTGAGTGAGGTGCTCAGGGTTGAGTGATACAGTTGTATACTCACTGCTCATAATATATCATAATGAGTCTGCAACAAAGAAAACAGTCACCATTGTTGAGAAGTGCGGAGCTGGTTCTTGTGAACCACCTGCTGGATTTTAAACACAGGAATACCGAGATGTCAGGACCAATCGTTTGAACAACCTGTGATCGCATCCAGCACCAGAAAAGGGTTTATTTGGTCAGTGGGCTGAATCACATTTGGCTTCAAATATTGCCCTCGTATATAGAAGTCCTCAAAAAAAATCAATGTATCTGAAGCACATTCCACTACATATGTAAAAAGTAGCAGTGTTATGTGTATTTTGGAACAAACAGAAGTTTACTGACCATGCCCCACTTCCTGATGACTGTTCTGTGTAGTATCATGAAGTTGGCTTCTTGGGTCTGCAAGGCTGCATTTGGACCCTTCCCATAAGCCTCACTGGCATGAGTAGGTTTTTGAGAAAACACTGCCCTCTAGTGGTAAATATGCATGCTGATAGGGTCAGAGTACTGCAGTTTTGTTACAGAATCAGGGTTAATGATACAGTTTTCTCACTTTGCTAAATTATAGCAGAATTTATGCATTCAGAGCTCCCAACAGCACCCATCTGCACTCTGGAGCAAAAATGATGATGTCATTATGGTTGCCATTCAAAAGAGCAGCATTTTCCAGACTTGCACACTAGTACTCACTTAAGTCTTTTGACATCTTTGCTCACATGTGGCTTTAACACGTGTGAGACATTTCTTTGACAGCTACACTACCCAGCTCCGTGCAACAAAGGGCAGACTTTGTTGAAAGGTCTAGCATGTGTCTGTTTTATGTGGGGGCTGAGCTCACGTGAGGAGGAGTTTAAATCAAAGGGGAGCATATGTTAAATGTCAGCGTTGGCCTGGAGGTTGTGACTGGGCAAAGAGATTACTGTAGATGTTGACTTGAATCCAGGCTCTGGGAAATGCGAGTGGTTTCTAGATGTTTTCCTTTTGAATAAACCTGTAGGATATACGATAGCTTATTAAGCGATGGCGTGCAGTGAATTTTTAATGGCACTCCTAATTATATTTGAATGACAGGGAACACTGGAGGTTGTTTGGGAGCAGTTTAATTTTAGACAGATGTTGGACAGGATAGTCTGCATGTTGACTGTAACGGTACTCATTCGTCCGTCGTTACACGGTGAATCTGTCAAACACGGAAGCATCATTTATACAGAACAACATATGCAGATGTGAAGGCTGTGGATACGTACAGAGAAAATGAGCTTTCCTAAAATGTAGACAGCTTCCTATGTAGATTTGAAAAAGTTGCTCACAGAGATTTTACTTTATTTTATTTTCCTAACATGCAAATATTGGCATAGATTAAACAACAAATGAAAAGGACACATTAAGCAAAACTGACTAGATTCTTAATAAAAAATACACACAAAGGTGTCTTTATTCACTATAGTGCTTGTGCACATCTTTGTTCATTAATATATATCAAGAATGCCTTTTATGCAGGATTTATAAATATGTTGCTTTCAGTTAGTAATTGCTTTCATCACTTTAGCTACAGTATGAAAGTCTACTTGTATTTCCTAATATTTGCATCACTGCTGTGTTATGATTGGATGGTCCAGATTCTTCCGAAGAGGGATGGCGCATTCATGTGCAGCCATATGTGCTGTAAAAACAATCTGCCCATTCAAATGACCTTTTTGATGCAAGACCCAATCATATTTCCATTGTTATCTGTTTCAGGCCACCTACTTTAGCATTGGTATATGCTGGCATACTTTTCATACCGCCTACCAAATCATTGCTGGTGAATATGCAGAGTGCTATCCAGACGCATACTCACCAGATGTGGCACCTTTGATTAATGACAAAACATGCAAAAGCACTGGCTGGACGTTCTAATCAATCCTTTGGTGCGTGATGCAGCAGTGTGTTTTGTGCAACCAGCATCCCAAAAAAACAATTTTGGGCAACATATGTTTATTAACTGCTCGTATGCTGAGTGTTATAATGTTAGACACTTTGAGTTTGTTTAAACCCCACTTTAGTCTCAAACCACTTCAGTTTCCCTCAGCTGAAGGCAGTCATCCTCTTCTTCATGTAAAGAAAAGCGAGGTATGTGGCTCCTCCTATAGCGCCTATCAACAGAGTGGTACCAACAATAGCCGGTGCATTCTTCCTGGCCACGCGAAAGGCCACGGGAAGGACAGCAGAGATCAGGATGTTGTTGACGTGGCCCAGCACTCTCCTGAAGGCCGGGCGCTCCACCACACGTTTGTAGTATGTTTCCACATTAACGCGGTTACCGTTGCCCCAGTAGCGACGAGAGAGGCCGAGAAACTTCAGCCGGTGTAAGGTGACTGCCAGGGAGACGTCGGCCAAGCTGAAGAAGTCACCGCACAACCAGGACTGGCTGCCTTCTTCTGCAAGTGGAAGAGGAAGGAGAAGAAAATACAAGAAGATAAGAAAAGTATCCTACATGTTATTTAAAAAGCTACAGCTCTCAAATTTTGACTGATTAGGGTGTCCCTGTTGGCAAAAAGTATATTTATTGAAAATTTTGAGTTCTTCTCTGATTGTATAATTATGTTAATAATACAGTATCTGCTATGTGACAAACAGTTGTGGCTACCTGGTGTTTCTTCCACCCTTCTCTGTAGCTCTGTCTCAACCTGATCCATCACACTTTCCAGTTCATCAAGAAGCTTCTTCAGGTACTTCATGTTATCATGGTCAAATAACTTGGACTACAGAAAATATAAACACATAGTGTAGGTCAATAACATGACTAGGTATAAAAATAATGGGTCATTATTATCGTCATTTACAGTGAATAACATCATCAAAATATTCAGAGAATAAGGAAAAAAGCTTTAAATCAATTTTTGATGCCTGTGATCTCAGGCCCTCGGGCAGCACTGCATTAAAAACAGGGGTAATCCTGTCATGGAAATCACTGCATGGGCTCAGGAATACACACAGAAATCACTGTTTGTAAACACAGTTCACTGTGACATCCACAAATGCATTTTAAAGCTCTATCCTGAAAAGAAGAACCAATATCTGAACGTAATCCATAAATACTGCCATCTTCTTTGAGGCAAAGTGGAAAACTGTTATCTGATCAGATTAATCAAAATTTGAAATTCTTATTAATTTTTAATAATAATTTTTAATAATTTAATATTATTTAATTCTTAAACTTATGCTACTGCGGAAGTTGGCTACATCTGCGGAATGATTAAAAGAAAGTGATTAGCAAGCAGGTTGGTTCCTCAAAAATGAAAGGCCTCTGCTGCAGATAATACTGCATGTGTGGAGGAATATTTTATTAACCCCTAAGGAAATTATGTGGTTACAGTTGCTCCAAGACAATAAGAACAGTAACAGACTAAACTAAATTAAATAACACAATATATTACAAGATTACAAAATATAAGAAATGTCTCTAATATATACAAATAGCTCAATTATAAATATCCACATTTATTCCATATGTGTTCACTAAAGTGTTATTAAAAATTGCACAATGGAACAAAAATAAAGTTGTACACTTCTTGCTAAGAGTCTTGCAATGCAAGACCAGATGGCATAATGACACTCACTAAATTACAGAGGATTAGTAGGTGTCTGAAATCTCACTACTCAGTGTACTTCTGAGTGACTCTTACATAATTTGTAGTAAATTACTTAACAAAAACATGTTGTGGACACAGTGTGTCTCTATAGTGAAAACACATTTGGACACTTGACAGAGACATTTGGCTCTCTGGTAATTAGAGTAACTTACTTTCAGGCGCTTTTGTTTTGCTATATAAGCGTCTTTAAGCTCTGGGTTCTGCTCTGCCAGTTTCATCAGCTCAGACTGTGTGCTTCCGATTTGTGCTGTCACCAAAAAAAAAATAAGAAGAGGCATATTAGAGATGATGAGGCACAAAATTAATCCCATTGTTACAGAGTTTTACAGTGAAATAAGCAATGCCAGTATCAGCATGTGTGAATGACAGGTTTTTATCTAAATCATAAAAAAGGCTACCTAGCACATTGATGTAAAGTTACAAAAATATATATTTTTGGCTTTTATCTGATTTTAAGTACAATGATTTAGAAGGCAGAAATTGATTTAGGATAACTAAGGGTATAGTGTACAGTCTCTGTGATATTCAATTAAAAACTGTACAGCTACAAAGCTCAGATTGTCTTACTTCGTACACATGTGGCAGCATATGCTGGTATATGGGAGTCCACAGTGATTTCAGGGTGGAGGAGGCAGCCATGGGTGTAGGCATCCATGGGTAGTGAGTCCAGCAGCTCTCTGTAGTGCTGCACTCTTAGGTAGTAGGTACTGCCCTCTTCTGGGACCAGCCTGGGAGTGCCCTCTGGAGACAAACAAATCACGGAAAAGGATTAAATTTTGCAATTTAATGTTTTGCTTTCTTGTGTGTGGGGGTTTTTAAAAAAATCTTTCCTAAAGAACAAAAGATGACGGTCAAAGTGACTTCTACCACAGACAGAAAAAAGAACTCCGCTAATGCAGCAGAGGATTATACACTACTGACTTAGGTTAGGGAGAAAACATGATGACAATGAGGCCTTTATGTTCAATTTCACCCCTGACCATTTAAAAAAAAATTGGGTATCACCTTAAATGACTTCATGCTTACCAGATGTCCTTTCCTTATAAGGTGATTTGATGCAGACCCTTAGCTATTATGGATCAGTGCACACCAAGGGAAAATAAAAATTTAGAAAAAAAACAATGAAATTACTGAAAAATCAACAAATGTGTGATACAAGGAAATGCATAAAAAAACAGACAGAAAATACAATGAAATGAACCTTAAAAGGAGATAGATCACTTCTAAAAAGCTGAAACTTGATATAATATATTCGTTTTGGTGTCATAAATTACAGCTTTGGGCTGCAGCTCTTTTAGAGACTAGCAGCTACATCCGCATCAATCTCACCGTCATTGAAGTTCTGCTCCAGGTAGTCCATGATCTGCGTTGGGTCACAGATGACGTTGTCGTTGTGAACTAAGACTGGCACCTCCCCACCCGGATTCAGACGCATAAACCACGGCTCGTTGTGCTCGCTGAGAGGAAGGCTCACGTCATACTCTTCACAGTGCAAACTTTTCTCTGCTATAGCGAGACGCACCTGGAAAACAACTTATTGTGACTGTGGAGGAAGCTTCTTTATATTTCCCTGTCAACAAAATCTTGCTCTCTTTCCTCCTCCGACAATTTTCAAATAAATCATTGGCTTCTCGTTTATCCAGTCAGCACCTGTCTTTAATTAAACATTACAGATGCTTTTTTTTTTTTTTTTTACAGCAAAAGTGCATGAATAGTTAGGTGGATGGATTGAGAAGAAGCTGAACCTCCTTATGCTTCTGTAAAGAAGTAGTGGAAATGAGAGGTGAAAACAAGCATGTCTGAAAACCTGCTGTATTTCTGAGAAACACCATCCTCCCTGAAGGATGGAAAACTCATAGCTATACACTGAAATGTGCTGGTGAGCTGCTGTTACACCTGACAGACCAGCATAAACTGTTTTAATGAATCAAAACAAAAGATGAACGGGTTTAAAGCCTAAACCATCTACAGCAGCAGGGCTGTTTTTGCAGTCCTACAGTGTCATAATTAACCCTGTAATGGGGAGCTGTCCACTGAACTGTGGTGCTGAAACGCTAATGACGCTCACCTTCTGAGAGTTGAACGACTGCGTCCAGTGATACAGCGTCAGTTTGGATTCGCGCTGCTTTGCGACTGTGCCGCACTCCTGATGAACATCTTCCTCTGAGTCCGGGTTTATAAGAGCTGCTTTCTCATCTTGAGATTCCGAGCTGTTTTCGGACGCCATTTTATCCGTTACTGTTGTAGGAGGGGGCATCGCGGTCGACAGAGTACTCCCCCCGCTGGCTCGGAGTGTAACGTGAAATTATTGTTTTATTTATTTATTTATTTTCATTTGTTTAAAAAAGATAAAAGTAATTATTTTTTAAAAATACATTCTCGCATTCACGTGTTGGCATTCATGTGTATGTGACACACTTTAAACCTGCGCTTTTCCTTCTTTTTGTATACCTGGTTTCTCTTGCACCCCCCCCCCTCCCTTCCTGCTAGTTCATGTTCTTGCTCCTTGTTGTTGAAACTAGCATAGTGGAAATATTTTACTAAGGATTCCTTTTAATTTATATTTTTTTATAAAAAACTACAACTATGGTACCAAATTTAACATCCCAAGTATAATAATTAACAAAGTCAGACAACAAATAACACCCTTTAAAGTGCACAGTTCAATCCTTTACTACATCACAGGCCACCCTTCCTCAGTGCAATGAATACGCTGGTACAGCAGAGGTCGCTGTTATCTAACACTGTGGCTGCTACTGGTGCACTCGAGTTTGAATATGATCAGCCTGATACAAAAGCTGATGTTTTTTAAGTCAATACTGTAAATTAAATCGATACTAGTTTTTACTCATTAAACACAGTTAAATTAAACTATTGTTTCTTTCATGTTCTACATAACACATTGACTCATTTTTTATTAGGATAGATTTTTTTAATACTTATGTAAATCAGGGGTTGTTACCTAAAACGTATGCCCAGCGTATGATTAATCATTTTTTTGTAATAATATAATAAGTATAATAAGTATAATAATATTAATGTATAATTTAGAAAAGCAAAGCATATGGCTACTTAATCCAGGATGCGTATTGAATACAAGAGAAACGTGATGGGTGTGTTAAAGAATGAACGTCTAAAACCGCATCAGATCATCGCCTCACAAAATAGGCCATATAATAATATTATGTAATATGGGTGAGGATGGAATCATATGTGGCCGAGCTTATATTTTTGTAATGGGGGCATTATGGGAAGTGATACTTGAGGAATTTAGTCTGTGTAAAGCGAGGCGGGTCTTTCAAATGTAAAGTTTGGCAGTGGCGCGTTATTTTGGCGAAGTTGAGGCGTTCGGGCGCTTAGCAGAGAGGGGGGAGAGGAGGAGAGTGGGAGGTCCCTGTGCCGTGACGTTGCGATTGGCCCAGCGCCTTTCTTCAACAGGGTCTCGGTACATCTCTCTCTCTCTCCCTCCTTTGATCAGTGGGTGAGAGGGGGGAGACGAGCAACACACAACGGAGAGTCCAGCGTGCGCCTCCGGTAAATGACGCCCACCATTCATACCTTTACACTTACCGTTACGCATGCCTTTTGTATTACATGTCAGTGTCTGGAAGCGCCAGTCCACCATCCTCACCTTCCTATTTTTTGCTCTTGTAGTCATCATCTTGTTGGCTCATCCTTTCATCACACCACCGGTCCTGGATCCTCCAGCCCAGGTCCTGGAGAATCCTGAGTCTGCAGCAGCGCACCATCTGCTTTATTTCCAGTCTATATCTGAATGACGGGCGGAAGGTTTGACTTCGATGATGGTGGCACATACTGCGGGGGGTGGGAGGATGGCAAAGCCCACGGACATGGGATCTGCACCGGACCCAAGGGCCAAGGCGAGTACGCCGGGTCCTGGTCGCACGGCTTTGAGATAGTTGGCGTGTACACCTGGCCCAGCGGGAATACCTACAAGGGTTACTGGTCCCAGGGGAAGCGTCATGGGCTGGGTGTGGAGAATAAAGGAAAGTGGATCTATCGAGGAGAGTGGAGTCATGGTTTTAAGGGTCGGTACGGCGTCCGGCAAAGCCACAACACACCTGCTAGATACGACGGGACCTGGAGCAACGGTCTACAGGATGGATATGGGATCGAAACCTATGGAGATGGCGGTAAGGCACCAGGTTTTAATAGATATGGCACATCACTTGTTTAGCGTGCGTGTCGCTTTAACGGCGGTGAGTGGTAATGTGTTATGTAGCTCGTGTGTAGGATGCTCAGACTCAAACTGAGGAAGGCTAACTGTAACACACCAGCGCGTGAATCTCCATCTGATATGAGCTGAGTATAAGCTGAGATTGCGCACTGCGCATCATGGTCAGTCACATCGTCGTTTACCCAGCATAACCGACTCTTTACCCCGGTGGTAACGTTAACTTTTTGGATACCGTTTAAGATCACGGTTCCTATTTTATTCCAAGGAACATCTCTTTTGGCAACTACCGGTTGCTCCTCATATGACAGTGGGAGGAGGGTGAGTGCTCCTCACATGCCTCCTGGAGAAGGAGTTTGGAAAGCAAATCAGTCCATTTAAAGTCAATTAAAGACGCGCAATCACTTTCTTTACTGTCATTTTCTCCCTTTGAACCTTAACTGTAGAAACGCATCTCATGAAGGGTGCACATGCTCCCCTTTTAAATGAAATGTAATGTGTAAAAAGCACGAGAAGGTGCTAATTTTTGGTAGGACTTAAAGTGATTCTGCGTGTGTCTAGACTAAAAAGCTCGCACATCTGTAGTGGAAAGAGCTAAGTCCCACACAGGAAACACTCTTTTACTTGCTGAAAGTGAGAGGTCAGTCAGAGCTTTGATCTCACTAATCATTGGTGTGTTCACAGATTGCGTTTATGTAAGGACCTGTGTCTGATGAGGGAGACAAGATCGCAGGAAGCCTAAAAAACATGTGCTTGCCTGTTGTTCAGGCCTTTCCTGTTATAAAACAACCAAGTCTTTGGGTGATTTGTGAGCATCATCCTCCCCTAATGGAGGCCTTATGGTGCAGAATAAATGCCTCACATATGATGTTACAGAGGGCTGGGCTTTGGGAATCAGCTGATCCTAGAGGATCTACAGAACATCTGGCTGTCTGACTCCGCAACATCCTGATAACTTGATCTGCAGGGTCACCAAATTGAACTGCAGCACAGAGCCAGCCTGTTAATCTCACCCTGTTTATCCATCTAAATTCCTCCCCTGACTAGTATATCATTTTCTGTTAGAATCTGACCATTATGGCTTATTTCATTGTGTTGGTGAATGAGATTCAGGCACTGGATTAACAAGCTGTTCTTATTATTAGACTCAGGATTGTAATATGACACTTTGAAGAAGCAACAGTAGGGTAGGCCGACAGCCTGCTCATTGGGCTCAGCAGCACCAAATGGGATTAATGAAGTATTCTCCTCATTATGTGACTCATAGCAATTCCCTGTCGTCACAGACAAACGGATGGTGGTGAATGTGCCTACTGTCAGTGGGGGAGTTAGTGGCTGCCTGAAAATAGGCCCCTGGCTAAGTGATTCACATTCATCCCAAGCGATCTTTAGTATCTGTACCTTAATCAAATCTCTGTGATTGAGTTAGCTATGCTCACAGTCCCATATCTGAGTGGAAGGAGAGAAAACATTTCATTAGCTGACATACTCTTGCACCAACAAAGCAAGGCTTCAAGGTCTTGTTGCTGATATAGAAAGTTACTGATCAACAGCACGCAGAGTGTGCATGAGGAGCACAGAACAAAGCAAAGGAGCTTTCTTCTGACCATAAGTAGCCTACTAAAAAAAAATCACCCTGCTTTGACTTTAAAGTTGTTGTAAAATGAAATGAGTTTTTCAGGCATGTATATAATCACAGTTTTATTGCAAGCAATAGAAAATGGACATAACCAGTTTGTTGTCACCCCACTGGTTTGTGGAGGTTATCATCTAATGCTAGGGTTAGTTAGCCAGCTTGGTTAGCAAAGTAAATATAGGTAAACTAAAGCATGAACTGAAAACACATTGGGGCAAACTTTGAAGATGACAACACAATGCTTTAATCAAATTTAGGGGTATTTATAGTAAATGCACACAGTACTATGCATGTCATTGCTATACCTATGCCCTATTGACCAGTCACATCTTACCCATCACAAGGTCACCTCAGCTTAAAGCATTATCTTATAGTTAATATTAGTTTACAAAGTCATGCAGAATTATAGGCTAGACATAGACCAAGTGTTCACTGATTGATCTATACCTTCCTTTTACTCAGGAACTTATCAAGGCCAATGGATGGGTGGTATGCGACACGGCTATGGTGTGCGTCAGAGTGTTCCCTATGGCATGGCCACTGTCATCCGTTCTCCACTCCGTACGTCTATGGCCTCCCTGCGCTCTGAGCAGAGCAATGGTGCAGTGCTCCAGGACCTCTCCTCCCCAGCAGACACTCCAACGGGCAGCCGCGGTGGCTTCGTCCTCAACTTCCACTCGGACAGCGAAGTTGTTACCGGCAAGAAGAAGGGCCTGTTCCGCCGCGGCTCACTCTTTGGCAGCCTGCGACAGTTGCGCAAGTCTGACTCTCGGACCTCAATCTCCAGCAAGCGCAGCTCTGCGAGAAGTGACGCCACCATGAGCCGCATCAGTTCAAGCGACGCCAACTCTACCATATCCATCGGTGACGGCGAGCTGCCAGATGAGGACCTACCTCAGGAGGACCATGTGGACGCCACCACAACTGAGACGTACATGGGCGAGTGGAAGAATGACAAGCGCAATGGATTTGGTGTATCAGAGAGATCCAACGGGATGAAATATGAAGGAGAATGGCTTAACAATAAGCGCCATGGTTACGGGTGCACGGTTTTCCCAGACGGCACCAAAGAAGAAGGGAAGTACAAAAATAACGTGCTGGTGCGTGGAATAAGAAAGCAGTTGATTCCTCTTAAGAACCCCAAAACCAAAGAGAAGGTAGATCGGGCTGTGGAGGGGGCACAGAGGGCTGCAGCCATCGCAAGGAGTAAAGTGGAAATAGCAGCATCCAGGTACTGTGTTTATGTGTGGGTGTGTGTTCATTCATGCTCCTGCATGTGCCTGTGGGTGTATACTGTGTAAATACAAAAAAAAAAAAAAACCACACACAAGTTA
>VUQG01002581.1:109710-121454 GCA_015106755.1 Etia nguti
TGTAAATACAAAAAAAAAAAAAAAGCCCACACAAGATGAAAATCCTCAGGCATTTATTTTCACCACTGAGAAGTCACAACAGTGTCCTGTTTGACAAATATCTCCTGGTCTGATTGAAGGTTCAGTCTTGTATAAGTGAAGTCCCATGACAACAGCTCCGACCTTTATGCAACATCAACAGTCGAGGCTTTTGTGTTGCCAGTGTGATCATCCCTGGAAAAGGTTCTGTTTCTATTCTCTGCCCGTGTCTTTCATTCCTAGGGAGAGGGGTCAGGGATCTTGCACGCGTGTCTCTCTGTGTGTGTGTATTTGCGTTGTAGCCGAGTGTCTGTGAGTTCATGTGCGTGAGCTGTATAGCCATACCTGCTCCTATGCCAAGCTCATCTTGTGCGCCCAGTACCAATACCTGCTCCCGCTGCCAAGCATTGCTCTGATGTGGCATCTGCTCTTTAACAGGTGGATGAGATGTGACCTTTTCATTTAAAGCCTCCCTCCTACTGGGACACAGTTCAGGGTATGCGGCATCGCTTTGACATCCTCTGGTTTCATTGCATCAGGGAATTATTAGACTGAAGACTGAGGGGATGTGTACAAGCTGTGAAAAGGTCTCTCTGCAATCAAGCATGTTTTGATTTCTCCCTCCTTCACTCCTCCCCACCACCGACCCCCTTTTCAAATTGTGTGCATGAATTTGCATCCCTGAAAACACATCAACAAGCATTTTAAAAACTCAAAAGCACACGTGTGTTTCTTAGTTCAAAGCACAATGAACCATATTTGACTTTTACCTTGATGTACCAATCAGTTCAGTTGTGATTTTTTTTTCCTGCTGGGCACAGCTTCACAAATTTGCAGATTTGATGTTTTATATGATTAAATAAGTTTAAAATGCCCATGTTTTATAAATACGCTAACTACAAATTAGCAGTAGAGGGTGTGGGGAATGTAATTTTTATTTGGTTATAAAGTAAAATATTAGACAACCTATTCTTCCTGTTTATCCATGAACATTTCCATGACTGCACTGGGTTTCATGGGCTAGAACCCCTCCACAGGGATTGCTTTCCAGTTTAAAACACCCGTTGGCATTGGACTAACAGGCATTTTTTAACTTACCAATCTATTAGAAATAATTCCACCTGAAGGTCGCTTGACTCCCACAGCTCACTCCACTGAGTTTGAGCTTTGCTTGTGTTTGGCTTTTTGTTTCTATCTCCCCTCCCTCTTTTTTGTCTTGCCTCCTACACCAACCGGGTCGTTTCCACAGCTACTGCTGTGCTCCAGCGTCTACCAGATTGGTGTTCAAAGCTACTGACCAGAGAAAGCAAAAGCACTGTACTCATCTCGTTTTGGTTGCAGAATCAGATCTTCCTTCTTATTTCATTAACGTGAGCTTTTTATGCTCTTGAGCTTCACATTTTTATTCTTGGACTGAAACCTTTGTTAACTACCTTCAGTCATCTCTTAAATGATGTAAGAATACCTTATTTCTCGGACTTAACTAACATTAACAAACACAATCCCAGATTCCTTAATCGTACACAGTCTGGATCCCCAGTCACCTCCTCCGGCGACACACAAATTCCTGCTTTTTTTTGTCTAAAACATCAGGGGTATCAGATTGGACTTCAGCCCTGGGAATGATCTTTCTCACCAAGCTAGTCATCCTGCTCAGTTTTCTGAGTTTCTGAGCTAGCCTCTCATTTCCTTGCTTCCATTCATTGCCTTCCAGTGAAATCCACAGGTGTGCATTTTAATATTTTAGAAATCACACACAAACCCTTGCGATTCCTTGCCAGTGCTATAGCAGAATTGCCAAGACGTTATTCCAGCAGTCGGTCTAATCAATCATCTAATCAAGGCTTTTTAACTGTTCCTATTTTAAAACCAGAAGCAGCCACACGTTTGACGTTGTAGCAGCAGCCTTCCTCAGTTCATCAGTGAGCTAATTCGGTGGTTCATTTTATGAGTCTAGTGAAAACTCATTTTTATAGCTGTGGCCATGGTTCACACCAGCGCTTGCATGAGCTGTGTAGTGGGATATCCATGCTTCGCTTTAATGTGTGTATTTTGAGAAAAAGCACTTTGTAGCACTTGTAGCAGCTGTGTTTATTAAGTCATTCATTATTGTTTTTACCTTTTACTGAGCCTTGTCTGATGAAAGGTCTTTCTGATTGGCTATCCCTCACAAACAGAAGGTTTGAACTCCATTTGCATTTGGCTTTTGTGCTTAAGTGTCTGAGATGACCCCATCAGTGACATCCTCTCTCTATGAAGACCAACATGTCCTCCCATGAAAGTAGAGACTGAATAAACGACACAGGAACACGGCCACGATTAAAGCCCGACAACTAATCTGAATAAAGATAAATGTTTTTAACATGTTGGGCTGCTCTACAACTAAACAGTATTAAACTGTCACCATTGCCTCGACGATTTACAAACATATTCATTATTCCAACACTTTGTGGACTAAATGAATAATCATCAAAAGTTTGTATTTTAACCAGGAAAAACTCAATCTTAATGTTAAAGGTAGAATAGCATTGCTACTCAAATGTGAACCCAGTCATTCAGAGCACCACAGTAATAGTGCACTCTATGAGCAGCAAATTCTATCATAATTTTCAGACTCTTTTTTCTAATACAATAACTCATCTACTGTGAGCAGGAAGGGAAGATGCTTTAATGTGCTGATTTCAAGGATATAACATGCAGAGTACATTAGTTGGTTTGAACATACTTAATTTTGAAACTGTGGATATTTGTTTCCCCAGATAAAACCCTTAATAATATGGGACTTCCATCTATGTAAGTGACAGCCAATAAGACTGGGCTTAACCTACAGGGAAAAGATTTTTTAAAAAAGGGATAGTGTTTTGATAACAATGAGCCATCTGAGCTCCTGTTTGGTTGTGCATTAGAGCAACAATTTACACGAGGAAGCACATGACCTAATTCGTGGCAATAAAGCAACAAGAGCAAAAGCATTCGAGCTCATGCAAAGCGTTTACGGCAGTCAGCGATGTCCCCTGAAGTAAGCGATCAAATTACTGCCATGTGCCGCTACTTCATGTGCAGCTGGAAAACTCAAAGCAGGTTCCTCTGTGCACTGGGTGGAATCACGATTTTTTTTTTTTCTCTTTCTTTTTAAAAGTGCAGTTGTGTTATAAAGAGCCAGAATGGCAGACTGTCACTGTTGTAAGCAGGTTATGTAAGTATCGTTATACAGTACAGTGCCGGGCAAAAGATGCACTCGTATCGATCCACTTCTAGTCACATGATTCTCTGTCTTTGAATGTGGTGTGTACCCAGCGGATCCACAGGGAGTAGGGGGGGAGATGGGCTCGTAGAGGAGACAGTGAGTGAAATGGATGGAAATGAGAAAACCGGGGATAGATGTTGATTGAATGAAATCGGAAGTGCAGCACATTCGCTGAGCAAGAGGTTTCTGAAGAGTCTGGAGTGGACAGAAATGAAGGGAGAGTATAATAAAAAGGGCATAGAGAGGACACACCGGCCTCTCCCCTGTGGATTACTGTACAGAAGAGCTATCCCATCAGCCTCTGGGGTGGAGCCGATGACCTCATGCTCGTGATCAGCCAGTCGATAGAGAGCTAGTGCGATGTGGTAGAGTGGAGTGGAGTTCTGTGTCTCTCATTCACAGTTGTCATTTGCCCTTATCTGTGTAAAGTGACCTTCTGTACACACACAGCTCTTTCAGTGTGTGCATGCATATATGTGTGTGTGTGTGTGTTTGTTTGAGTGGTGTGGTGTGGTTGTATCAGGCCTGTGAACTGAGATAAGTGACTCTATGTGCCACTGAAGAGTTTACCGAGTCATGATGCTTCTCCCATAAATTGTTTTTTTGTTACAGATCAGCAGTTTGGGTATCCTGGGAACTCAGCAGTTTGTCAGTATATCCACAGAGCAGTCCACCCTTATTACACGTCCCTGGCTAAACTGTTACTCTGTAGGCTATCTAATAAAAGCAGAGATGTTAAATTGACCTTACAAAAGCTGCTAAGCACAGAAATTCAATATGCTAGCATATTAGTTTAATTTGGCTTACTGCCTCTATAATGCTAAGAATGAGAAATACAACCAAACACACAGTGCATTCATAGAGTTCTACTGTGTGTGTTATGTTCAATTGCACTGTTTGCTCTGCAGGCTCGAGTAAAAGGTTAACCAACACCTTATATGCACACATGATATTTTTATGATGCCTTTTTTTTTCCTTCACACCAGTCAGCAAAACCTTCAGACTAACTGTTTTCCACATCACAGTTTCACTTATGACAGGGTGTTTATAGTGTCTATAGTGCTGTCGAATGCATCTATAGTTTTTCATGAAATTTAATAGACATGAGTCTGAATGTGAATTTGGATTGGATTTATTGGTGACACGGCTATGAGATTTCTGGTAGCAAATCTTGCGATGTATATTTTTTTTCTTTGCATGGGTTCAGTCGATCACCAGAACCAATAATTTAATGGGTACTGTTGGATTCAATTCAATTCAATTTTACTTATATAGCGCAAAATCACAGCAACAGTTTCCTCAAGGTGCTTTATATTGTAAGGTAATGAGTCTACAGTAATACAAATAAAACAGAGAAAACCTCAACAATCATATGACCCCTTATGAGCAAGCGCTTTGGCGACATTGGGAAGGAAAAACTCCCTTTTAACAGGAAGAAACCTCCTGTAGAACCAGGGTCAGGGAGGAGCAGCCATCTGCCATTTCCGGTTTGGGGTCAAAGGAGGAAGATGGGACAAGGACACACTGTGGAGAGTCTGATTAATCTAGTGTTATCATATACAGTAAAAAAGATGGATGCAGCCACCATGACATCACTCATTGCCTCCTTGTATATTTCTCCTGCTGGGAGAAGCTTGGATTTGAAGTGCGTTATGGGATGAGTAGTTCCTCCAGTAATTACGTCCTCACTCTTGTACCTTTGCTGTTTTCTTGGTCATGATCCACACAGTGGCTAATGGGATTTTTAGAAGAAGTATTTTTACAACCACAAGGTCAGTCCCCTGGTGGCCATTAAATAGAATGCATCTGTATGGTAGTTCATTGGCTTCACTTTTCCTGAAAACTGTGTCCATCTTTAATACCATCTTTGATCGTTATAACAGTAGTCAGTAATAGTAAAAACCTTGGCATAATATAAAAACTAGCTATAATTACTATCAGAGCAATTATTGATTCAACATATTTAAAATACTTCAGGATCATTTTAGTTTATTAATTGGACATTGTGTATAATACTCGGTGGATTATTTGACTATGCGTGTTAAACTTGCTTAATTTGTAAAGAAATGTGTGTGAGAGAGATAATTAATTTGTTAAAGGTGCATTATGTAGAATGTCTTACTCCAGTAGTTGCTATTGTTTCGCAATAAACACCCACCAGCTGGTCCGGATTCCAAGTACCGGTTGGCAATGCATCGAATATACTCGATACTCGATATATGGTGAGTTTTTCCATGTAAGATGGTTAAAATAGCTTTATCGTAACCACCGAGTATAAATTGCCATGGCACTATTAAGCTGTCTGCACATTATTCACTGTGAGTTTTCTTTCCTCCCACATGCTGCAAATGCATCATTAACGTTGAATGGTCGATTGGAATGAGTATACCAGTGCAATATTACGGATTTTATGGTTGAAAATAACATTTGGTTTTGGAGATTATTTAAACATATCGTGATATAAATCGTGTATCGTTATATAGCCAGAAAAAAAAAAGCTGATATCAGATTTTCCTCATATCACCCAGCCCTAATTCTAAGTGATGCTACTTTTATTTTTTTGCCCTTTAGACTTTCTATAATTTCTGCAGTACATGAACAGAGTAATCTGTACGACCATAGGAATCCTGGATGTCACACTTTCTCAATATTTTCTTCTACTTGGAGCCTATCCCAGCTGTCATAGCATGAAACCCAGGATACACCCTGGACAGATTGCCAGTCTGTTACAGGTTGCCGATCAACTCATAACCCATTCACACCTACAGCCAATTTAGAATCACCAATTAGGTTCCTAGTGGAAGGGAGCCAGAGTACCCAGAGAGAAGTCAGGGAAAAAATTTCAGAATGGAATCAAACTCTGGACCTTCACACTGTGAGGTACTGTTGTTAACCACAGCGCCACCATGCTGCCCAATAGGCTGATGTTGTCAATAACTCTGCAGGCACTTTACATCTTTGCAACAGTTAAACAGTTGTAGATATATTGGGTTAGCTGCTTTTCTTTTTGAGTTGATCAGTTTAGTTCATCTTTTTTAGGCCTTACATATTCTACCTTTAAGCAAATGAAACCAGAGCATGCTATCTTGAATGACAGACTGAAATCATTGTACTACATATTTTTGATCAAATACATAGCAGATACAGTAGATATGCATGTACACAGGTATCCATGTAACATCTGACCCTCTGTCCATGTAGTATCTCTCTCTCTCTCTCAAGCACACACACACGCACACACACACTTCTGTCTATATGCATTCATACTCAGAGCCTAACTATCTCCCCACAGGAATGCCTCACATACATACTCCAGCTCACATAAACTGCTGGACAAACACATACAGTCAGAGTACATGCAGCGTGTGCTTCTCTGCTAGTGTGTCAGCAGCGAGTACTGCCTAAATAAGGCAAGGCATCAGTTGGCTTATCAGCACCGGCCAGGAATATATACCCGTCCCAACACTGATATAGCAGCCCGCCATCTCACTCACACTATCATTTCTTCCAAATGTGTGCGTGTGTGTGTGTATAAATGTGAGTGAAAAGATTTAAAGTAACACATGTCTGTTTGGGCATAGAGAGATCAGATAAGACGGCCATCATTTGGCTAGAGAACAAAGAAAGCGCAATGTGTGCGGTACGTTTGTGCCCCGGCATGTTTGTTTGTCACCTGCTGTGGGATGACCTCAGCCACTCACCACCTGCCCTTTTTGTAGTGAGTTATAGATCATCCGGTGTTTCAACAACTGAACAAAATAATCCCAACAGTCACTACATCATGTAAGATTTCATTTTGGCTGTCCCTCGATGCTGCTTCAAATAGTCGCAGAGGTGAAGTTAGGTTGCTTCGTTTTTTTTTCCTGTGTCTGCATTCGCATAAATTTAATAGGGTACCGTTGCCACCCAGCTTCACACGCCTTTTAAAAAGCAAGTCAAATTTGGCTCTTTACGAAGTGACGGCGTGTACAGTAGCAAAAAGGCACGCGGGTATACAGCGGCAACTGTAAGCATGTGAGGAGCTGCCAGCGATCCGAATCACGGGTCAGAGTAAAGCGAGCAGGATCATACATTATATTTATCCCACATTAAACCTCTCCCTCTCTTTTATTTATGGCAGTGCCATGGTGTGACGTAACACTGCGTTTTTGTTTGTTATTTTGCTGACAGAATCAATTCTTATGCACTCACACATAAAATAACCTGCCACGTGTGCCTCAGGTTATCTGCATCGTTATCATTAATGACCGGAGTCATTTCCCAGCTAGGGCTATTAAAGATCTATAAATAATGTCACTGAGGCAACGGCACATATATCATGACTTAGTTGAGCAAGTTTCACATGACCCACGGACCAAATCAAATTATACTGTGTAATGCAATATTAGTCTGTACTTCAACACATTACCAATATATTAAGTCATAGTAAGCGCTCCTGAAAGACGCCAGTGAATGAAAGCATGCGAGCAGTTGAGTTTTTGTTGGCCGGACAACGTGGTTGAAATCATTATCACAGTATTAGTAAGGATATTAATATAGTGGACAATAGAGCACTCCAGCAATTTCATTTATCAAAGTCAGTTTACTCACTTACTCAAGCTGTAAAAAAAAACAGCTGTTTGATGTCTAACGTGGCTCAGAGGAGAGCTGAAAAGCAATCCTGTGGATGTCATCTGGGTTATGTTGAAGTGGAGTTTGAAAGTTGTGGGTATAAGAAAGAAAAGGAAAAAAGTCAAGAGTGAGAGTTGAAAGCTTCTTCTCTCTCTCTCTACTTCCTTCTTAATATTTTTCCTCCCTGGTGGGAAACAGTAGGAAGGCGAGAAAGAAAGATTTTTGGCACGAAATCAGTCCGCAGCCTCCAAGAACAGGAGTTCGTACCGTTTCCTGGCACCGTGAAGATACATCTTAACAAGAGTAGGAGGAATATGTGTAAATTAGGACTGGGATAGACTAAATTTGCTGACTTACTGTAAGAAAGCTTTGTTCCACACAGAGCAGAGGGCTGTGTTTTTGCAGGATTGGGGCGCTGGGCTGTGTCCACAGCAGTGGCGATAGGATTGGGTTTCACCTACATGCCAGAAGTGTGTGACTGTGCCTTGTAATCTCTTGGAGAATGGCACATATTTCTGCAGCTTCTGGAGGAAGACTGGGATGAGTCAGCCAGCCAGGCAAAGAGGCAGGCAGTAGAAGGGAGTCATGTGGAGGCTGTGGCTGTTAGAGGTTCACTCATGTAGCTGTTCACCTGCGGTCATTAAATATTTAAAAGTACTCCCTGTACAGCTTATTTTTCCCATTCCTCTATTTCCTGTTCAGCTGCTTCTTAATTTAGTTTGTGATGAATGTCCTAGAATACTACATTTGCTTGGTTATTAACCAGCAGATAGATGAACTGTTTCTTCATTGTGGTGCATCTTCTTGTCTAATTAATAGTGTATGTAATAGAAGTTAATGAGGGTTGGAATCAGTGGAGTAGGTCAGGTTTTGTATTACACACACACACAGAGAAGCAGTGTTTCTGAAAAGTGAGCAACTAAGACTTTGGAGAATGGCCCACTGTGTGTGCTGATTCAGTGTAAGTTAATGTTCGTGCCACTGAGTTTAATGCACTGATTTACGGGTTAACATCACCAGCAGGGAATAAACTTATCAGCACCTCAAAATAGTATCCACAGCATGTGGACTGTGACAGTCTCTCCAGTGCATTAATAGACTTTTACTCCGAAAGTTCAATGCTTTTGCCATATTTAGCCTTGCAGTATGTACAATACAGACAGTTCTGACTGTCTGTATTGGATTTTACAGTCAGTGATATAAATCCCTGCACATACTATCTTTCTTTTAGTTTTTACATTAGAACGCAAAACCACCAACAAAATGCAACGTTGAAAACCAGCACGAAGATACTTAAAGTCATCCTGCTTTAGAAATGTGTACAGGCTACAATGCTACAGGACTGACTGCTCATCCCTGCCTTTGTTACGAGTTGGAGATCAGACTCTGGCTGCTAGGTTTGTGTTCACACGCTGTCTGTGCAGATGCTTGCAAAGAGCCGAAGTTGTGTTAGCAACATAATGCAGTTGTTTCTGCCTTGGATGCGCTTGGTTGTTTTTTTTTTTTGCAATAAAAATGAAAGTAATGTCCATATCCCGGCTCCTGAAAAGTTGTAGTAGTTTTCCTCCTCGGCACATGAACTGAAATCAGATGATTGTACTTTAAGAACTCTAAAAAAGACATGCTTGATGATTTTTTTTTTTTTTTAATTCTATCTGCCCGAGATGCAGGCAACTCAAGAACGATTGTAACACAAGTAAAGACATGCTTTGATTACTAATTTTAGTATAACACATCATATTACTGTGTTGCTGAAAAATGTAATGTGATTACAAAACACGTTACTTTGGAACGCCTTAAAAAAAATCCTGAGTACGAGTGCAGCCACTGATTTTCTTAACAGCTTATCCATCAAGGTCGTGTGGATGTTGGATCCTATCCCAGCTGTGATAGAGTGAGGGACAGGGGTACAAACAGGACAGGTTTTCATCCTATTACAGGTCCATTCTGGTCATTTTCTTCAACATTTGTATGGATTTTAAAATTTAATTAAAATGCATCAATCAAAAGTAAGATCTTCAAATAGCTTCAGGAATTCAGTTGGCAGTCTAGTTTCATCTTTAAGGAGCTGGAACTAGAAAACAAAAGAATCAAACATCATTTATCAAAACTGCAAGTAATTCATCAGTAGTTTGCATTAAAAATCTAATTTCTGGAAGCTCAACTCATTAAGTAACAAGTCAAAGTCATTTACATTAAGTTAAAATCCTTCAAATTCAGTACCCAATTACGTGGGTATGGCTAATATGTTTACATGCCAGACAGACACATTTTCACATTCATTTATATTTACACTAAAGTCATATAAAATAACAACAATAAATGCTTTTAAAGATAAAGAATGGCAGCAACAAACATTTAACAATAATCGCAAACGTCTGTTTATCTGTGGCACCAAGAACACTACATCTGTCATTTAAGTTTGTCCGAAGCAAATCTCAAAATCTCTAAAAGCATCTCTTTTTTTGTACCTACAGCTAACGCAGCCGTGGGTCTTTAACCTCTGGATACTGACGCACCCCACTAAATCTGTTCAGCCACTCTGATTGGCTAGCTAGGCTGCTTTCACTCCAGCTGTTCACGGATTGGATTATAGAATTATCACTTCTGTTGCTGAATAAGAGTGTTGCCTTTCCACACAGCATCTCTTCCTGAAGCATGCATCCACTGTTGTATTCACATGTAGAGATGCTGCTGTGTGTGTGGCCATACCCATGATGCATTTCCTTTAGTAGAAGGGAGTCTGTAAGGACATTTCATCTGTTTCATCGCAACCTGGGAGATGTCAACAAGTTAAACATAAGTAGCTATTGGATATTTCATTTACTTGCAAATGTATGATGCATGTGTATTCCCTATATGAAATGATCCTGCAGGGATCCTGCAGGATCAAGTCAAGTCAATTCAGTTTTTATATATAGCGCCAAATCACAACAGTTGCCTCAAGGCGCTTTATATTGTAAGCTAAAGACTCTACAGTAATACAAAGAAAACAGAGAAAACCCCAACAATCATATGACTCCTATGAGCAAGCGCTTTGGCAACACTGGGAAGGAAAAACTCCCTTTTGGCAGGAAGACACTTTCATCCAAACCAGTCTCGGGGAGGGGTAGTACATTTTGCCCTTGAAGGTGGTAGATTTAAATACTTCCTGTAGGATGACATGCTGTGGGAATTATGTGAATTAGTAGAAGCGGAGAATGAATCACATTTTTTTCTGTACCGTCAATATGATGATTTCAGGTCTACATTTAATGAAATGTCACTGATAATGACAGAAGTGGTTGTTTAATCATTGAGATGTTTATTACTTAGCCGCCTAC
Source organism: Etia nguti (assembly GCA_015106755.1). Lineage (NCBI taxonomy): Eukaryota > Metazoa > Chordata > Actinopteri > Cichliformes > Cichlidae > Etia > Etia nguti. The sequence goes on from VUQG01002581.1 coordinate 120,910, forward strand.
TTTTTCTAATCTGGGAAAAGACGGCAGGTAGCATTATCTGTTTACTACTTGGAAGTTATGGTGCTGTTCTGACTATCGGTCTGGATAATTGTTACTAGCGTCCTGTGAGCCTCTTTTCATACACTGGGCATACTATTTGATGCGTGGCACGTTGATAAAATCGAATCAGTCAGCCACGCCTGTTTTAATGCACTCAATTAGATGATTTAACTGATGCAGAGATTGACACTTGTAACATCAGCTGTTGTAGTTGCTGATAATGAGACAAGATTGCTGCAATAGGAGACTTTATGTGTCATTATCAGGGTTGGGTTTTTTTGCAGAGGTCTTCCGGCTAGTTCATGAAACAGCCATAACATGCAGATTGCGTGAACCTTACATCACAATTTATTTAGCAGTGGGCAGATGTAACCTAATGCTAATGCTCCGCTTGGCTTTGCACTGAAAAGGAAATTGATGGGTGTGTGTGTGTGTGTGTGTGTGTGTGTGTGTGTGTGTGTGTGTGTGTGTGTGTGTGTGTGTGTGTGTGTGTGTGGGGGGGGGGG
>VUQG01002583.1:15142-49178 GCA_015106755.1 Etia nguti
CACACTAATCATGTGGAAGTCTTATAAACTCTAAGCTAATTCTCTTACCTGATTTAAAAAAAAAAAAAGATTTTGGACAATGTAGAGAGTAGAAAAAACTAAAATGCAGTGTTTAGAGCAGTCCTGCCTGAACTTTGGGATCCATTTAAAGTTTTTTCACACTATTAAGATTCATTATGGAAGGTGTTTTCTTAAGGATTAAAATACCACATTTTAGACAAAAGGCGTCTTTCAAATAGTACGTTATCCATTAGAAAAAAGAAACACAACCCTAACTGTTAACCTAAAATGAAATGAGAATCGTTAATGTCACTTTAGTAAAGTTGTCTTTGCATCCAAGATGTGACTAAATACTCTACTGAGTCAACACAGTTTTACACTAGTTAGCACAAATAGTTACACAATTTTGCTTTAATGAGTCATATTCATGGACATATGTTTTATTCGTTGTTCTTGGACACATTTTACATTTTTCAAAAAGTGAAATTTTTCAAAATAGGAGGTTGGTTTCAATGGCTTGTTTGAATTGTTTGAAACAGCACAAGTGTTTTTATGTTTCATTTCTATTCATTCTATCATTTCCCTTTACACAAGTTTTGTTTCACTTGCTGAATACTTTATTTTTTTCCCCAACACTTAGCTCGGTGGCCCTGAGAGGTCAAACGGACTGCAACTTAAGAAAACACCAACATATAGAAAAATGCTGCAAAAGCTCAAAAATAAAAACAGAAATAGAAAAAAGGCGGCAAAAGCTAAAACATGAGGGAAGAAAACTGTGTTTGTTTCGGGGGACACAATAACTTGTTGCGTTACAACAGACTGCACTGAAACACGTTCAAAAGAAGCAGAGGATTTATCGGTGTTGTGAAAGATGATGAAAAGATGCAACGCAATGTGTATTTTAATCACATGATTCATATAATACCGTACATACATGTTTTCTAGTAGCTCTTTACTGTTAGCTTGTCACTTCCACAGCTGTTCCGTCACGTTTTTGTTTCCACAGAAACACCTCTGTTTTCTTTCATGATTTTTTTCTGCAGGCTTTTTTTTTTTGTTTCCGTTGTTTTATTCAACTTTTGTTGTGTTTTTTTTCTTTTTCCATTGTGTTCTTTTTCTATTACCATTGTGTTTTGTGTGGTCTTGCAGTGTTTTTCTATTTGCTGGTGTTTTCGTAAGTTGCAGTCCGTTTGACCTCTCAGGGCCACCGTAAAGTTGAGCAATCAAGACTAATTGGTTTGGTTTCAGAAAATATGCTTTGGGTTGTAGCAGTGTTCTTACTACAGCTTTGAAATTGATGTTTTCGTGGGTGATGAGTCCCAAGACTGTGGCGTTGACATTTAAGATATTTCAATTAGAAAAACATCACTTTCACAATTATTCTTGGTGTCATGAACAGGGAAACTTCTATTCTGCAGAACAGGCTCGCAACTCTAATTTTTGCAAATCACAAATTTGCAATTTTAAGACTTAGTATTGAGCCTGTAGCACAGGCAGTTCCTGCCGGTGATTGCATAATAAGCTGCTCCAGCAGAAAATCAGATGTTAATTACATGCAGGAGTGCAAACTGAATAAAAGGCAGTGTACATTCTTGTTCCTAGCACTAGACCACGGTAACAGATGGTTGTGTCCTCAAATACACACCTGCTCACACAAATAGGGAGGTGGACACACACATTAAAGATCCCTCTGGAAATCAACTTCCTTAAAAGGTTCAACATGTAACAGTTGGTTTCAAAAACATAAGCATTATTGGTTCTTATTGCCATTGATTCTGAAAAACTAACATTCCTCTCAAGACAGGTATAGTACTTATACGCTCTTTTTACTAGATTTACTAGATGTCCCCAACTTACTTACATCAAAATAGTAGGGAATCATATTATTTGAATACTTTCATGAAACACTTCTTCACACTTCTAATAACTGCTAGTTAAATCTAAAGTCATCTACTGCAGGCAGATATGAAAACAGTTGTAAATGACTTTAATCAGTATCAAATCGAGCTTGTTTGTTTGTTTTCTTCTGTGCTTGTGAAGTCATTTAAGCCTTTAGGCTACAGATTCAAAAAAGACTGAAAAGCTTCAGATTTCAGCAGGATTTGAATGATTTTTCATCTAAACACGTTAGGGGGAACTCTAAGTCTACAGTAAGTGAGAGTAAGCGATACGGTGTCACTTGTGTCAGTGTCAGCTGGGTCTGAAGACTACACATTTGGAAATGAAATGGAAACAATCTGGTGCTATGGAGTTTCAAGGAAGAGTGCGTCCAAGACTCCTGCCCGCTTATCATCTCAGCATGAAGCCATCAACTTAAATCTTCCAGTGTAACACACAGCGTGAGTCACAGTGCAATGCATGTAATGTAATCACTAGGTTTGACAAGTTAGATGAATGCATGGAATTTACTTCTTGTTCTTTTGGCTGACAACACAATAGGAGTGCAGTGCTAAAACTGTGAAATACTGCTTCTACAATAATTACTTACATCTTTAAAAAATTTCACCATGTTAGAATGGAGATGATGGCATTTTTACCATGCTGACACAATTTTACTGCTCCATAAACCGGAAGCTAGTCTTTGTTTATGCATACGATGACTGTTATGCAGTTCTAACTGTAAAGTTGTTGTATGAATTTTTTCTATGTCAAAAAATTGCTTACATTTTTGTTTGATTTATTTTAGCAGTTTAAAGTGTTTTCTTAAATTACTTTAAGTGCTATCCAGCAGTGATATTTACATTGAGCTTAATTATCTTTCATTACATTGTATTGCATATACATTATGTGTAAAGTAAGGCATGTACAAGTGACATAAGCAACAGGCTTCACTTATGGCATTATAGTGTCGCTAATCTAACATTACGATAATAAAACATGACCCCAGCATCTTAACTATAATTAAAATGGAACAAACACAGATAATCTCATTATAACAAAACTATTTACCTAATATCCATAAGCACTGCCCCTCAAAATATCTTATATATTTCAATGTATCCCCTCAGGATGGTGCAAAAGTGATAATTAGTATTAATCCAGAACACTAAAATGATTGTGTGTTCAATTCCAAACGAGGTTAATATTTCTGAATGTGCAGGTTCTTCCACTTAGTCTGGTGATCAGAGATGGGCAGTAACGCATAATCCGATTACTTTTTTCAAGTAGCGAGTAAATTAAGGGATTACTATTGCAAAAAAGCAACTGGATTACTGTTACTTTCCCGTAAGCACGCTGTGTTACTGCATTACTAAACTGTGATTTTGTTAGTGAGAGTGTCTCATGACAATGACGTACTAGTGTGCGACGCACGTGGCAGCAACAGACGTGTGCAGATCAACGATGGATATTATGGAGTGCGGGAGAGAGCACAACCATGCAGCGTTTAAAGCTTGGAAGTACTGACATTACTTTGAGTTTGATTCCTTAAAAAGTGACAAAAACATTAGTGTCGCTGTACACTGCGTGGGAAGAAAACTTCTTTCTACAGCAAAAAATTAAACTTCAAATCCGAGCAAGCACCGAGCACGCTGCCACGGGAATCTGAAATTCACATAGAAACCTGAATCTTTGATTTGATGTATTTTCTGCTGTTTTTTACTTGAATCTATTTGAAAGAGTGAGTGTAAACACAAAACATTATTTTATTTTATATGCTGGAATATTCAGAAAATAGGTTTAAATGTTCAAGAATTTCTTCAAGTCAAAGACTGTTGCATATAATTTAATGTTTGCCTGATGTAATGTGCATAAAGTTAAAAGATCAAAACTAATAAAACAAGTTTTAAAAAGAGACTTTTTCATTTGAATCAATATTATATGATGAATTATGCAGAAAAAATAGAATTGGGGTGAAAGGTCTATTGCTTTATTACCTATTCAGGTTCTGTATCCTCAACTAACTAAGTAATAAGTAATAATTACTTTTGAAAATAAGTAATCAGTAAAGTAAAACAATTACTTTCTTGGAGAAGTAATCAGTAAATAGTAACTAATTACTTTTTTCAAGTAACTTGACCAACACTGGTGGTGACACAGAGTAATTTAGACTAAACTAAATAAATCAAAATGATTAGTTGGGATGACATGAATACATTTTTTTTTTTTAAATGCATAATTTTTCAAACAACCTGGAAAGTCGGTTCATACTATTATCATGGCGCACATGTAGTTAGTGTATTTTAGATACTGGTGTGGTGTAAACCTCTGCCACATCTTTCATCACTTCAATCATTGCTTACAACTTAGATGAAAATTTAAGTGTTTAACCTAGATTGAGTTATGGCTAAAATCAAAATCAATAAATAAAATATGTTGTAGAGTATGGTGAAATTTTGTGATATGTACAAAACAAGAGACTAAAAGTTCCAAGCACCCGTTTTGATACGGAAAAGGTAAAGAAAAAGAAAAGGCGCGAGAATGTGGGAAAAGAAAAAGCCCAGAATAGAAACATTATAGAGGAAGCGTAAGACGTGCACTGGGCCTTCCTGATCAATAACACAGCAAAAGGGACTAACAGCAGGACACACACACACACACACATATATATAATGGATGGATTAGCTCACCACAACTAGGCAGGTAGTCGATGCGTGACTGTACAACACCCCGTGGGTTCTATTTTAATCTTATCTGTGCCTAGTTTTTGCAAAACTTTTGGCAAATCCAAATACCCAAGACATTTACAGCAGTGCATTAAAACTAAAAAGCCAATTACCTCTTTTCAAAAAAAGACTGAGTCTTTCAATCGAACTAAATGGCTTCAGAATGTTCTGCAGTGTAATTTCCTTGCTACAAAAATGACTGAGAATTTTCATACTGTCAAAGAGCTACAGATTCTGGACAGAAATTTGGTTAAAATGAACCTATCTGGATTGTTTCCCGCTCTGCAGATGGACAGCTCGAAGATCCCTGGAAATGGTTATAACAGCAACTTTCTGTTCAGTAAATATCACAGCGGGATAAAACTGCATGAATACAGGTCTCTATGTGCTAAAATGCTGATTGCAAGGATAATCTTATTGCGATGTTGCTACATAATGAGGCTGTATAATACCCCTCTGCCCTTATGACCATTCATAGAATCTTGACAGAATTAATAGACTTATAAAAATGGCCGACAGTGCTACCCGTCATGGGGCCTCGTAGAATAACCTGTGGTATGAATTTATCAATCTTAGATGATTTTCATAAAAGTTGACCTCTGACCTTTACTTTACTTACTTTAAGAGCACTGAGATTTGAACTTATCCAAGACTTTTAGTAGATGTACCTACGGTATCAAAATCCTACGTTGTCTCGTTCTCGAGTTGTCGAATTCACAAATTTGGGTGTCAACGTCGCCCACCCACCAACCGCCCACCCTGGTGGGGTGATAATATGCCATCGGCTGGGGTGCAAAAATGATGTGGCCATTGTCCCTTTAACTGTAGTAACAAGCCAAGCTATTCCAGTGATCAACACAATAACAACATTTCGAACTAGCTAAAAATCAAGGCGTTATATAGCTTGTCACTCTGTCTCCTCTGCATTTCCTTTTATACATGGAACAGTCTTTTAGCTTTAGCCTAGCCAAAAATTCCCACTGAATTATGAAATGTTGACAATAAACATTAGCTTTTGGTTGTTGGTATGAAAAATGCAAAAGTATCCACTGCTTGGTTATGCTTTCAATTTTAGGGAAGGCTAATACATTTTTTGATAGTGGGAATCGTTGCCCATACCAATCACCTTCCCCAAAAACCAGACAGTAGTTACCGACCTCACAGCTAGGCTTATGATGACACCAAGTGCACCTAATTTCTTTATAAAGCAGATCACACACAAACAAAACTTTGGCAGTGTTTAATATCAGCACTGCAACAGCATTGATAGGACAAGAATTAATCAGGTTTATTAATTTAGGTGGTAAAGCAGTTCATTTCTAAAATGTCTAAATCACGAACTATTTTGTTTGTGAACTGCAAACCTACATTAACAGACTTACTCTCTTACTGAGCACCACAAACAAGTGATATATACAACATGGACTTACTATGGGTTCTTGGAAATATTGGCTTTTATGGAGCTTTTCACTTGTCTGCTGTGGCTGGAAAGAACACTTATGAAATCTAGACAGAAAAGCAAATCAATGAGCTGGAAAACACTTAAGAGTCTGGTGGTAATTTACCTGTCACAAAGTGAAGTTGCTTTTGCATATCATTTCACACACTGGATATAGGAAACTTTTGGCTATCACATAGTATCACAAAATATAAATTTGATACAAGGCAGTTTCTTTGCCTCTCTCTTAGTCATCTTCTGAAGCCATTGACTACACAGCATATCAGAGGAGTCATGCTGAGTCATTGATCCTTGGGGGCTCTTTGGGTCGCTTTTAAATGACTGAAAAACTGATTGATTTCTACATTTTAAACTCAGGAGCAAAACACACTGTCCTTGGAGAACGCAGAGGCACAAAACAACACATTCTTTCTACTTGCAAATGAAAACTACAGTCAGCGGAAATCAGTGTCCACAGAGCCACACATGTAGCTGTTTTAATATTTGTTCAAACTTCCTGCGATTTCTCGGCTAATAAAACGCCTCTGAGGACCATTTAGTATCTCTGTGTCTCCCTTTTATTCTAAACAGTCACAAGATAGCATATCAGTGTTTTACCAGAATCCATTAAACAAAAGGCACACACAGAGAGGCACCACAGCCCAGCCATACGCCTCCGATAAGGGAGACATCACTTATTCACATGCAACCATAAATCTCAAAAACACAGAGGAGATAGCAAACAAACTAGATGGAGCAGAGTGAGACATTGCAAACTCATTAAAATGACCGCTGTGACCCCACTATGCAAAGAGCTGGAAGCCGGGACATCGATGATGTATTACGATGAAGAAGAGAGCAACGGTGTTCATACGATGTGCAATTATGCTGGCTTTACTTCAAAAAGGCAGGTGGAAGAGTGAGTCAAAGAGCAAGAGCCAGAGAGAAGCTTGCTTAATAAAACAGTGTGCACAGAGAAAAAGATGAAAGCATCTATGGCCATCTAAAAAAGCTCAATAAATCCATGACAGACAAAAGAATGAAAAGAAATAAATAAAACAGTAATAAATGAACACTGATAGAATTTTCCGTGTGTTTTGTGCTGATGTGCATGCTTGTGTGTACATCTGCTGCGTGTTTAAAAGCTTTGAACACACTGTGATTAATTTGAATACTGGGGGGGTAACAGGTTTGTGACAGGTGCACTCAGGGGTTTGAAATTGGTGCCATTCTTCTTGGTTATAAGGTGTCCAAATGAATTAATGTGCTTAACAGAATTGCACAAATGTGTACGTGTGTGAGCCCTTTGCATTATTGCGCACTGGTAAAAAAACAGACAGAAATTTCCTTTAAATACTGAAAAAGTCATTTTAATTTTCAGGAGACAGAAACGTTAATAAAAAGAAGTTTGTTGTTGTTGAAAAATGAATGGCACACAATGACTGATGTCCTAATGTAAAAGTTTTCTGATTATACATTGAAGATGTTGAGGGTGATTTATTATTATATCTGTCATATCTATACTGTTACACTGGTGGATGCAAATATTAAAGATTGAACGCTACAAGCTACATCCCCTTATTAACACACACCTACAGTCTGCTTTTATTCTATGCAATTTAAACGACCACGTGCAATGAACTTGCCATGTCAATGTCAATGAAAGAACTGATCCAGCTGTGGACCAGATCTGTGACCACTTTCAGTCAAGTTGCTGCCTTCAAAATGACTTTGGTGTGTAAAAACAGCCTGACACACTCAGTCTGCTATCGGTTTGCAGTTCAGTGGGGTTCAAGCTGGCAATTTCATACATGCTGTTTGTGATAATATAGTTAACAGTTATCTGTGATAGATAATCAATAAGTGCCTGTTGCCATCCATTTTCATTTAAAAATATTGAATTTCACATTCATCAGAAATTATTATTAGCTACTCACATTCAGAGTTCAGCCAGAACCTCTTAGATTCCAAACAGAGATTTAAAGAGATTTCAAAAATCTCCACAAACATTGACATAGTTGCTTCAGGAAAGCAATTTAACTGCAAAATGACCCCAACAAGCAGTTTTGACCAGTCCCCTACTGCAAAGAGACACATTCAGAACTGCTCCCAACAAACATAGAGGTTTACATCAGCGCTGTAACTATTTTATCAACCGATTCACACTACAACCTGGGTTTTCCCTCTTATCTGTATTTCAGTTTATTTAATTTAATAACTGTACAGTACTCTGTTTCTGGTAACCATTTTCCTTTATGTAAATATGTAAAAAATTGTGTATGTTTCTGTTCTGTGTTCTGTGTACTGTTTGTATATGTGTCTTTCTTGCTGCTGTTACACCCAAATTTCCCCTTGTGGGACAATTAAAGGATTATTCTATTCTATTCACTCAAATTGATTGTCAGCATATATAAATGAGACATTAATTATCTGCAAACATTTGGCAATCAGCTTGAGAGTGACTTGCACTCCCTAATTTATGGACCAAGTTAGACCGTGATTGTTTGGAGACAGGTTGCCTCCCATCAGACGAGCTGCGCGATCAACTTTCAATGTGTGATCATTTTCAATCAGACTGAAAGCAGAGGTTGGAGGGTGCTGCAACCTCTGGGCAACCAGATGTTTGCCACAACTATTTGTAATTGAAGAATATTGCATGTGATCACCTGGCAATCAACAATTTTTCCTAGTTTCAAGGATGTTGGAGTCTTATTTTTACTCTGATGAAACTAAGACATAAAATAAGGTACAAAAACACCTTTGTTACAAATAGAAAATCCATCCATCCATGTATCCCTCATTCAGGGTTGCAGCTGGGTTGGAATCTATCCCAGCTGTCATAGATTGAGAGGAGGGGTACACAATCTATCGCAGGGTTAACGGGGAAAAAAACAATAAAAAAACATAAGATCACACTCAATCTGACTTTGTAAACCTTCCAAAGACAGATCGACAGTAGGTTGCAGCTGTTTGCAAGTGAGTCAGTTCTAACAATGGATCATCAACAAGGCAGCAGCAATGTAGATTTAAAACCCCAATTAATGGTTTCCTACATGTAGCCTTGAGGCACATAATTCCATCTTCATGCTTCTTGGGCAGATCTGGTGATCTTATCTGAAACTAAATAAATAAATTAAATACGCTATCTAAGCATGCAAGACACAATGAGATCAGCTCATTATGTTGGCAGAAACCAAAGTAACAAATGCAATAGTCCACAAAAGCATAAAATAAATCAAAATAAAAGTGCAACGTATTTATAAATAATGTCTCCAGCCTGGGATTCAGAGTAGAGTACTCACTAAGCAGCAGTCTCTATGTGATATAATCATCACAAACTAAATGAGATGAATATACATTTTTCTTTAGAATAGAACACAATAAAATAGAACAGACTATCTTTTTATTGTAGATGTACTTTGATCATACATTGTACATTGACCACACCACTCTAGCAGCATATATCTTATAATTAATTAATAAGTGAAAGATCACAACATACAATTGTGAGTGAGCATGATGACACAGGACACATCAAACTCCTTGTATTACTTAAAGTCCAGTAGATTTAGATCTGGTCACCTTTTTCGATATTCAGATTCTGATATTTTCCCTTGTTAATCCAGCAGGCGGTAAAGTGTAATACACCTCTAAATTGAGGTTGTGGCAGTAAAAATCAAGTAGAAGCTATATGCTAATCACCATTAAGATGAACATGTTAATTACAACCAGTGGCCAGATCATTTGTGATAGCGACATTAGATGCTATTGCACAAACAGGAGAAGCATGGAAAGCCAAAGAGAAGTACCGCAGTCAAAAAGGTCCAACGCAAACTTCACCAGGTAAAGCTAACATGTCACAGGTCTATTGTAATGATCCACTGTATCGTATACCATATCTGAGAGTGCAATATGGAAAGAATACTTGAAGACTTTTTAGTGAATATTGGAATAATAATGATAATTTTGCTTGACATGTCCATCCCTAGTTGTTTGCTAGTTAGCTAGTTCCACCGTTTTATTCTTTAACTCTTAATGTATAATGTCTGGTATTAATAATAGCTATCATAATAGCTATTATCATATCGTGTGCCTTGGTGAAGCCCAGGGTTGTTCCACTATCTTTTAACTCCTTTCCATTTATATGAAACATTGATTGCCAGTTGACAACATGAAACAAGTACTGAGGACGTCCACAAAGAAGATGATTCGGATGTCAATCTGTCATTAGTGAACATTCCTTTTGTTGCCTCAGTTGCTCACCTTGGAGTCGGGAAAGGGTCAACTCAGGACCCATATACTTCGCATCGCTAGCAGCTATTTTGCCCATCATCACTTGAAGTTTCTGAATGTCACTGATATTCTACGGTGGCCACATTGCTTCTTGTCACTTTCTAGGTGGACGCCGCTATCGGCTCACATCTTATATCTGAGACGATCTGTTGAGGTCCCCAGTCTGGGAAAAAAAAGTTAAGCTCATTTAAATCTGTACTAACCTGAAACCACTTTATTTGCTATTAGAACAACATCAGCCAAAACCAGGAACAAGCCAAGAAAATGCGCATCGATTTGTTTTATCTTGTGCTGGTTTGCACCCTTCTTCACATTACATTTTCTGGTTTCCAGAAGCACTAACTGTTTGAATTATCCAATCCCCAGACATACATACAAACACACACAAGGATGCAGATACTGGAAATTGTTCTGAGCAGTGTAGACGAGGGCACTAATGCGGCACAGATTCTGAATTTATTCCCACCAGGGTCACCCTAGTAAAATATGCATACCCTCATAATGCTACAAGGCCGTGTGAAGAACACAGCTCATCAAACGGCATGTGCCACATTATCAAAGCTCACTTTGGTTTTATGGTAACCCAGGCACAGCTATTCAGTTAGATGCAGTGTCTCTTAGCATCCCTATCTAACACAGTGGATGACTCCCAGTGTCAGCCATTTGACAGTCTAATGGGAGACAGGAGGAGGTTATTGCAGTCTGGATGAAAGAGAGCAGATATGTTAAAAATCCAGGCAGTGAAATCTGGTCACAGGGTTGTCAGACTTGCTTTGAATATCTTCAGTTAAGATATTGCCTCTATAGCATATGGTGACAGGAGCTTTTATTACAGAAAGCAATATACCTTTATTTTTAGCAGTTTTGTATAAAAGGGAGTCCTTTCATTCTAACAGGTCATTTTCAAGATTTATATAAAACCAACACTGTCTGCAGCCATTTCAAATTAAATCTTCTCCAGTGTTTTGTTGGATGAAAGAATAATAATAACAGCGACTGGCTAACAGGTCTTTTATTGCAAAGAATTAGAAGGTACACCCCTATGCAACAACAGCTGCATGAATGGTTTGTATGTTGTGCTTAGGATGTCTGCTAAAAGGTAGCTTCCCAAATTACTAAACGACCATCTCAATAATATTTTAAGGGAAAAAATGAGCCCAATGAAAGACCTAACAATAACAAGGATCAACAAAGTAATACTATTTTAATTGCTGTTAGATTAAGATGAGGCACCAAAGCTACTTGGGTAGGGACTGAAAATTTCACACCTTGTTAGGCCTCAGTCACATAGAGGCTAGAGATTGGCTAGCAACCTTCTGGCAACCACTGCTCACACGGAAAAAGTGATAAGTACTATTATTTTTCAGTTTGTATCGCACTTCTCACAGTTTCTCCACCTCTTGGAGAGACGTTTGCAAAGCAACTGTGGCAATCTGCTTGTAATCAAAGAAATTGCAAGGAGGCTCATTAGGCTTTGCATACCCTCTTCCTCATGATTTTTTTGGCCCGTATGAGCCAGTAAGTTTGGAAATCTGTATTTTTCTCTTGTAACCAGTAGCTGCCAGATGGTCACTAACTGGTTCTAGGCGTGTGTGAGTGAGGCCTCGAAAGTTTGACCTACTGTTCAAATTTACCCATGTAACACCCTGCTCCATTTCTTTATGATGGGTTGTCTGAAAAGACCAGACAGTAGGAAAACAAGAAAATAAATAGCAAAGACATTTTGATTACAAAAGGATTATGTTGTCCCAAAACTAAAATGGGTTTTAATTATCTGGGACTCTAAATTTTAGAGTCACAGTTCTAGGTGAGGGGCAATGAAGAACAAACATATCAAAAGCAAAAGCAAATCCAGCTAAATCATCACCCTAGTGATATTCTGAGAATTGGAAATCCAATCATGAGACTAAAAGTCAGAGTATTTTGTGAATTTAAAGTGGACCTGTAACGCTCATTTCTAACTCTGAATGCTTATTGTTGGACTTTTACTCAGCAGTACTTCTGCTCATTGCGTTGGCTGCTCGGGGCCAATATTCACGGAATTCCAGCGACATTGTTTTTACGCAAGTAACGGGCCCCTCACATTTAAAAATAACATCAGTTGTTTATTTAGTTGACGAAAAGAATGACAAAAAAATTACTCGGCAACAAAATTAACGCTCAATCCGAGGTTTTTCATGTGAGCATCAATCATGATAAATGACAGAAAATATGGGAAAACATTCAAGAGAAGTCAACAGTTTAAAAATGACATTCTGATTACTTGTTTTTGAAAAATTATAATTGCAGTTTATCTCGTCATACATCATCTTTGCTTCTCTCCATGTATAAATTGCATAAATTATATCTCTTTTGCTTTTGTCTGTTAGAATTTTCCTATTTTAATTTTTTCTAGAACAAGAAAACTTCTTGTCTGTAAATACATTATTATAAATTCAATCTAAGTAGCCAGCTGTTTGACAAATTATTCCCTCCAGCATTTAATTATGTTAGAATCCTAATACCCAGCTCAAATGAGATTTGAGCTCAAAGACCGATGAAAAACTGGTCAATAACCGCAGCTGAGAAGAAGAAGAAGAAAATCGCAAGTCAGCTTAACCACATTATTCCCTGTGGCATGTTTGAGACGGTCCCTGCTAATCAAAGCTCAAACATATCAGCTAAAGAGGATTAAAAAAAAAAAAAAAAAAAACAGGGAGAGAATTTCTCCAAACAACCATGTTTACTTCATTATGCAGTACAGTGTGAACAAGCAGAAAGCTGATTTCGGCTACATTTCATTATGCATGCAAAACAATGTACTACAGCCAGCTAAGCTCTTCTATGCGGATGGTTAATAAAGATGCAAGACGTCTGAACAAGAACAGGACTGGGACCTTCTACGACAGAGGGAAGTGTTTGACAGCAAACGTGGGTGGTATTAAAAAAAAGCAAAAGTTAAAGGAGCTAAGACTCTCTGGCTTCGTTCGAACTTCCCCAGATGGCTGTATTATTATAGACGTCTTCTTTTACAGCGATAGTGTTTGTGAGTTCATACATGGAAACAGAATCAGATGCAAGCCAGTAATGGGCCCATCCAGAAAGTATACAAACACAGAATAAATATATATATGAGGAAAGGAATAAACATGAACTTGATTTATTGTTGTTTGTATGAGCTGAATTGGACTTGTCAGCAGAAACAGCTGTGTAAAGCCTCTGGGATGTAAATGTTTCGATGTTTTAGGTCATTCTGAGCTTCTTTCAGCTAGAAAGCCTCAGTTAGTGCCACAGCAACAGCCGGGGAGTCCTTAAACCCGTTTCTGATTTGTTAACCACACGCTATCTGACAAAATCACCACACATTAGTTAAAAAGAATTACCGTGCTGTGATTTGGGCTGTATTTGACCAATCAAAGACACAATCAGAGGGCTTTCTTTTTTACCCTGCACAGTAAGCTGACCGTGACTAGGTGCTGCTGCTCTCTGTCGCTTCATGCAGAGGAATACTCCACACTTTTTATTTTTTCTGCTCTATCTTTTTTGAAAAAAAGACCCTGCTAAATCTAAATCGGCAACAATTAGGTGAACTGAAGTGTGGAGATCTCTGCTCTGTGTGATTCTGACCCCGTTATTAGGGCCAAGACCCACCACTGTCGCAGTCATATCTGAAGGTGTTTGAAGGTATTTCCCTGGCACGTTCACCGACGGAATATCAGGGGTCTTGTTATTCCCATTTTCAGAGACAATTCTGATGATTAGTTTTTTCACAGGAGCTAAATGTGTGAGGGGGTTGGTGTAATAGATATGGAGGAGTGTGCTGTTCTTTCCTTAATCAATCAGTGCTCAGCTGGGTGTTTTATTCATTGATTTCCTCTTACTGTTCATTTTTACTGACAATTCTGCTGTTAGACGCTGTAGTACTGTGGCAGCAGTGACGTGCTACATGTGTGACTTCTGTTTAACATCTGTAATATAATACAGTACGCCAGCACCTTCTCTGCTTGTTCATTTTAATACAAAAAAAGATAATTAACTGTTTTGTGCTGTAGGTGCAGAACAATAACACAAAACCAGTTCTTTTTATGTAAAAGAAAGATTTATCTTACAAGCTTCCTTCTTAGACTGTTTCAGGTGAGAGGCACTCTTTTATTTTTATTGTGTTTGTAAGATATACTTGTAGTAACCTGGCATTATCACTCTAAACTCCACCATGACTAACAGCACAGAATACCCTGTAAACCTTCAGGCCTGTTAACCGCAATAAACGGTTGTATTACTAACCCACTCTACTTAGTAAGGCCCTTGGTCACGAGTCAACGGTTCTGCTGACAGCTCCATCTAAGTGGGAGGAAGAAAAGCAAGTAGGTGATATTAGAGAGGCCAAAAGAAGATAATGCTTCTTAAATGAACTGTCCTAATTTGAATAGGGAATGGATCATATTTGCAAAAGGCAAGCTTTTATGTAATGACTCCCTAATGGAAATGTGCAGATTCAGTACATCTTAATGGAATTAATCCTATAATAAAGTCAGCAGATTGACGACCATGATAAAGTTAGTTTCATGGGTTCAGTTTTCTACAAACAACTCTTGAGACCAACTGAAGAAATTTGCTGAAATTGGTTGTTATTTTGTGTGCGTGCGTGTCACTCTCTTACCCAGTCACTGAAGGTGAGGGCTAGAGTTTTAAAACTATTGTGCAAAGTGTGGTGTTATTTTACTGTTAAAGAGATTTATTATTTGGGACTTTCACGTTGAGTTACCATGACTAAAAATGCCAGTCCAGTAAATGTGTTTGCTGTGCTTTGGTCATTGTTAATCCTCCCCTCTTGGCTAAGTGCCCCCGCTGTGGACACAAACCGAGTTCTGGTGATATACTGTACCGTATGGTGTAATGTTCCCACCTCTAGCCAACTCTTCCTTTATTCCTGATGGCTATATGTTGTTATGGTGATGGCTAGCTCAGGTTAGAAAAAGGAGTAACAAAGTAGCGCTGTGTTACTTCAAGTGTGGAGTCACATCAGAGTCTCTTCACATGTATTGTTAGAGAAGCACATGTGAGAGTTTGAAAACCAATGAGTGAAAATGGAACAGGGACTCTCTGCTCCTTTTTTTTTTAATACTCTTGCTCTCTTTATTCTGCCTTAAACTCCATCAATTCTTTCAAGGTCAAGTGCCACTGCTTTCTAAAACCATGTAATCCTGCAATGGCTTGCCCCCATAACATCTGTTCTCTCTTAGTCTTCAACCAGAGGACAAAAGATGGACAAAAACTGACAAGAGCTTTAGTAGAGCTGAATTCAAGACTTCCATTTCTGTGTTTATCCAACTACTAAAAGAAACTCAGAAAGCAAAAAACAGGTGATTTGTAATCATAGGTTCTTACTGACATTAGGTCAGGTCAGTTTCTATACACTGGTTTCAGACTGAGAGCAGAAGAGCGAGGCGCATACACAGAGTCAAGAACAAGAAAAAGCAGAAGAATTTTAGACAAGACACAGCAAAGTAAGACTTCCATGAAAAATAGTGCAAGGTAAGTTGCTCTTATTTAGATGAACCCTGTGGATCAAAATAATGTGGTCCATGAACCCATAGAGTAAAACACAGTCTTATATTATCACAGTATGATTACCATGATAATGATACTCAGTCCACCACAAGACAATCATAAAAAAGGCTTGATATAAGAGTAACTCAAATAGAGGACATAAACCCCCCCCAAAAAACAGAGGCACTAAAGTGAAAAAGTCTTGAACCACACCTTATTTCTTTATATTTTTCCTTCAAGGATCTAGGCTTTCTTGTAATTGTTATTGGACCTGATCATTTACAGAGGAATGGCTTTTGATTGTTTGTTTCTTAAGTCACTTAACACTGACTCACTATGAATTATTAAAGCATAAAAAGAAACCTAACTCAAGGGATGAACCAGTGTTGTGTCTACACAGACAATTTAGCAAAGAACCAATTTTGAATTGTATCATTAGACAGTTTTGTGTTACTAGCGGCCTGCCACAACAACACATCATTTGTTCCCATTTCTTCAGCTGGATTTGTGAAAAATACAAAAGACAACACAGTTTTACTGGCATAAAATCATATTTTTGCAACAAGAAGGTGATTCACAAACAGCTATTAAAAACACAAAAAACCTGGCATGGTGTCCAGTTTGTCAGCCAGTGCTGTTGGGGATCTTGGGGATCTGATCCACCATGTAGTACCATGTGGAAAGTGTCTGACTGGCATCAATATGACAATGATCCCAAGCATACAGACAACGCAGTAAAACCATATTTGGATAGAAAAACACACAGCAGAACACTATTGGTCAAGGATTGGCCTCCCCAGAGCCCGGACCTCAACATTATTGAAGCATTGTGGGATCATAGTGACCAAATATTGACTTTCAAGCTCGACAGAACTGTACACACTCTGTTTGTGCCTTAGATACTGCATTCCCATGTATGTTTGCACATGTTTCAATAAAATGATGCACACACATTTCCCAGCTTCCTAGAAAAATATAGAAATATTTGCACAGTAATGCAGTGCTTTATCTCTGTGGTTACACAATATCATTGCTTTTCAAATTTAATAATGTGCCAGTTCACCTAATTAGCCCTGTGATTAGCTTTCTGTCATTTTCCCTTTGTGAGTTTGTTCTTCACAACAAATTAATAAACTTCCAGTCGTCCTCATTTATTTCATAATTGCCACCACAATCAAGAACAGTACCTCCAGAGTACTGATAAGGTATTTAAAGGGATAGTGGGACGATATATTGCCGTATTCATTATTTTGTGTCATTGCTACTACAAAGAATAGAAAACAATTCAGCATTCTTATTTCACGAAGGATGGTTGGAAGGATGGGATAATGAAAGCTGTATATAATCCCTAATCAAAACATGGAATAGGATAGACCTATTCCTAGACTACAAGTCACCTTCACCATTTCACATAAATTCAAATATTTCATCCTCCCTGCATTCACATTCAAGTAAATCCAGTTTAGAAACACCAGTTAACTGAAAACTGATTTTGTTTTCTACTGTAGGAGGAAGCTGGCGGACCCGGTTGCTCTTTGGTTTGCACTCATTGTTCAGACACACTTAACCTGGTGCATTGTGCTTGTAACAGTGATTGTCCAGGCTGAGAAAGAGCACCACGGAAATGTAATGTCCAAAAAAATTAAATAATGAAAGCAGATGTGTTGTCTTTGGGACATCTGCAATAATAACACCATCTCTTTTAATCTAATACTAATTACTCAGCAATTACTTGGCAGGTGTGGAGGTTTATGGCTTTCATTATTCCTGCTCATGCTTTTTTGATGGAACAAAAACAACCCACCCAAAGAGGGTTTATGAATAAACACTGAACCTGCATTACATGCTTCTGAAAACAATTTCTTCTAAGAAACTCAGTTATTATTCATGCCCTTCATATTCCTTTAGTTGAAGAGGTGTAAAGCAAAGATGCATGTGAAGAAAAATGTCTTACTGGAACAGATTCACACTGTCTTGGTTACTTGGTTTTATCACCACGCTGAAGGGCTCTGTCAGGTCCTTCCTGCTGTCTGCCAACGTCACTCCTTTTCTGTTGCATCGTCACCCTGTTCCCATCTCGTACCTTATCACCGTCACCGTTCTTTCCCTGTCAGCCCAAACCCCCCCTCTGTGTCCATCTTACCCTTTCCCAGTTGTTCTTCTCATTCAGCTTCTGTGTTTGTTGAAGAGCCAGTAAAAGTCAGGCCAGCAGCAGCTGTCCAAACACTGATGGCCCCCCACAGGTTCCTAGTTGATTTCATGCAAGCTATTACTATGGCCCAACGTTTCCACTACTGTCACCATGGTGCCAGTCGTTGGGGGGGGGGGTTGAACTAGCAGTGTGAATATGTGATGAAAATGAAGGAGGGCTGCAGGGAGCTGAGGATGACACATGTAATGTAATGTGCTAAGAGAACAGAAATCAAAAAGGATATGTAATGAAAGTCCACTTGTCGTCCTATGTGTGCTGAGACCAACAGGAGACAAACGACTGCCAAGACATTCAAAGATCCTGCAGTCTGTCCATTTTACAATAAGATTCAGCAACAGGCACAGCAAGACAGACGGTAGAGCTAACCACTAGAAACTGCTAAAAACATTCCTTGCACTTGTTGAAACTCCAAACCTTTACTTGCTAAAGACATGACAGTCAAGGCATGTAGTGCAGTTTACACCAATACTGTGCACAATATTCAATTTGATAGACTCAAAAACATGTTTTAGGAGGGTACTGGATCACCACATGCTGCCAACTCAATGCCTCATCACTAAAGACCATCAAACACAATTAGCAAGGCAAAAAAGCAGCATGAACGCTCACTGGCACTATTCCATTACAGCAAGACCGCCCCAGGTTTGAACCTGCATGCTCTTTTCTCTGGGAGCTACAGTTTCTTCTCCATCCGTCCATCCTCTTTCGCTTATTCTTGTCAGGGTCATGGAGGGGTGGAGTCTATTTCAGCTATAATAGGGTACAAGCTGGGGTACATCCTGGGCAGGTTGCCAGTCTGATGAGGGTTAATGCCATTTAATATCACACTACATACTACTTCCCATCTGGGTGAAGGACACTCAACAAAAGAGACGGTTAATGTCAACAGTTTCAAATTTTAGTTTAAAAAAAGGATTCAATAAAAACATTCTTCCAAAAAATATTCCCTCATTTTTTGATACATCATTTTCATACTCATCAAACCACTCGTTGACCCCTCATGCCCTGTGAATGGGATTCTGGAAAAGACAAGTCCCATCAGCATCAGGATGTTTCATCAAACGGTGATCACGGGTGATCACGCCGAAGAACTTTCCATTTATTTTCAGTGACCCTACCATCTAAGAGGACAAGTTAATCCAAAAAAACCACTCAACCACTGCATTCGTGATCCCCCAGATCTCACTGAAGTGTTCAACACTCAGGTTTTTTTCTTTAATCTGTTTTCTGATAGACCAGATTTGACAAATAAAACTGGAGTTAAAAAAAAAAAAAAAAGGCAGCTTTGCATCTGCTGTTCGACACCGTCTTCCATTCTGCTCAAATGTGAAATAACGCTCACTGTGTCTGATTTTTGAATGCCCACCACCTAATTATCTAGCACTTTACTTTAGCGAAAGGGTTTTTTTTAGTATTTATAGTTCTATGACTAACCATTTTCTATCTATTTTGGGTCCCTTGATGCTAATACTAACACTGGTAGGGACGCTGTGTCTCCACCTGCTAATTTCCTGGATTTAACGATGTGAAATTAGGTACCACGTTTGTAGAGAAAACTCGCCCACAAATCGAGCACAGCAGGTAGTCTTACATGGTAATTAGGAAGTGTTAAATTAAGCTTAAGCTTTAACAAACCTCTCGAATGTGCAACTCCGCAAGCAAGTTTGTAAAGTTTTCAAGAGTTTGACGAGCCCGCCTCAGAACAAATATATGCATGATAAGTCTTACAAGCAGGAAATAGGACCAGAGTATGAAAGTGTTCTTGGGAGCACAACAAGATGTATTTCATGTTATTTCCAAGTGCATAAAAAGAGTTATCTAGTTGATAGCTATCTACAATTTACAATGTACCCAGTGTTACTAGTGTGTTGAGAACACAATAGATTAAAAAAAATATCTTCACAGCTCTGAACTCTCTTCACCAACATGTGTCTCTGCTGAAGCTCTGAGAAATGAAATGTTTTTGTTTGCCCTTTGCTGTACTTGCTATCTCCTCCCCTATTACTAAGACTACCAGTGGAGTACAGGTATTAAACTGCTGCATGGGTGGCTTACGGAAAGGAAGGTCAGCAGCCCAATTAGCCCCTGCTGAAATGCGAAGAGGTGAAGTGATGGAGTGAAAGATAGGCAGTAAATTACAGCATTAGGTGTTTCTTTTTTTTTCTTCTTCTCCCAAGCAGTAGATTGCTTTTTGTCCTGGTCTCATAAAAAACATTTTTTCCTTCAGGAGGAGAAACATTTATCTCATTTGATTTAGGATGGGAGTGTTCACCACCATTAAATGATCCTAAAATAAAAGGAGTGGCTTAAGAAAGAAACAAGACTGTGACAAGCAGTAATGGGACAATGTGTCACACAGAGCAGGTGAGGAGAACAGAAAGTCCAGTCATATCTGCCATTTAACCGCTCAATTTTCAAAGTAAAAACCCTAACCTCGTTAGTGTTATACTACTGTCCTATTGTGGCCATTTGCATTTCTTTCTTTTTTTGCACAAACAAGAAAATTAGAAAAACTGTTCTCTAATGTCCCTCATTTATTCTGTAGGCTGTATCTGAAAGACGGCTGACATAACCAATTGGCCACAATCCTCTCGTGAAACCTTAACCTGAGTAGTTTTGCATCAACTGAAGGTTGGATCTCCCTTAGAAAGTAAAGAACAGTATTGACCTTATATTCACAAGGTATGCTATCTCTTAAGAACATAACCCCATCAGGAAAACTTACTGATGCCATAGATCAAGAGAGCTATGGGTCATTCTGCAGTAGACGTTTATACAATCCACTGTTTGACAGAATGAAGGTTTAAAGCCCTTTAAGGTGCTTCCACAGTGGCTTCAATTTTTAGACCCAGAGGCTATGTCTGTCATTTATATACAGTCTATTACTCTTCCCTGATTTCTTAGTATTGAGACGGCCCCTAACTTCATTACCTTTCCCTCACATCAAGTTGCCAGGTTTTAATATCGGATTATGAGGTTCAAATTTTCCACGCAACAACAGTCAAGCTTTATCCTGCACAATGACACAAATCTGCTGATAACTGAATGAAGGTTATGAAAACTGAACTTAACTGATGGTCCTAATATCAAACCCTAAAAATACAACCCTTCTGTGTTTTCTACATTTTCAAATGTGCATCGTAGATTTGATCAAAGACGCACAACCAAATCTGTGAACTCACACTTTTTATCACCCTCGCCTTTCACTGTTCGTCATCCTCACCAGGATATGCGTGTACGCTGTGTTTATGCGAGTGCGTGTCATCTTATATGAGTGTGCATGACAGCGACGTTATGCACTCCTTCATATGTAATTCAAGTGATTGCTTCTGTCCTGGTGTGACTGCAGGAGCTTAAGGCAACAGCTGTTCTCTGCTGCTCTGACTGTTGTGGCTGCATCCCATATCTCCCCCCTCCACTACTGTCACTCCACATTCCTGTGCTGGCGCGTGTCTAAAGGCTCGGACCTGTTTTATGTATCATTAGAGATTGCAAAAATCCGCATTAATAGAGCATGGGTGATTTTGGAAAGGGTTAAAGGACAGTTAATAAAAGTTAAGCTGTACAGATCAGCTTTGTTGTAATTCGTAGAGGTTTGCAGATCTCTGTAAATGTTTTACACATATTCATATTCTCTCTGTTGCTCTTGAAGAAAGATGAGAAACAGGCAGAGCTGACAAACTAATATATTACAAACCAGCTACAGAATTAACATTTCCATCATTATAAATCTGTTGAAGTTATTTGAACACCTTTTCCTGTTTAAAACATCACACTCTTGTATAATCTTGAATAATCTAAATTATTCTGTGAATCTATTCTTCTTGGGAAGAAGACTAACAGAAGACTAAAACCTAAAGACAAACAGCCAAGTGGATCAAGTTTGTTTCCAAATGTCTTGCTGACACTCATTCAAACTGCAATCTGGGCAGTTATTAGGCTGGGTCAGCACCTTAGCCATGTTTCTCGAGCTGTTCTCCAGCAGTTTTTAAACATGATGGGATCTGCCAGGGGTGGGGCCACTGCCATCAGGGAGAGTCGATGCAACGCGGGAGTAGTGCTTGCTCTGCCAATGTTTAGGTGGGCTGTACATGTCAAAGCGATAATCACTTGAATGACAGAACCCGAAGCTGTCAAGCAGAACACTGGCTTTTAACGAGATGATCGATATTATTCACTTCACAGGTCAGTGGTTTAATGTTGTGGCTGATTGGTGTGCATGTCTTCTTTATCTACCTCCTCTATCTATGCTCAGTGCACTCCCAGTATTGAAAGCTCCAAAAAATCCAATTCCTCTAATGGCAACTTGACGCTAGCTCCAAAAATGATTTAAAACTCCCATTTTAAAATCACCAAGTTACCATAATTAAAAGTTACTGGTCTGGTACAAAAACAACTCTTTCAATTCGTTTTAGTTTGCTCTTTTATAACAACTGTACGATTGCTGATTATATTTAACCCATTTAGAATTTTATTAAGCCTTAAAGTTAGCTTAAAAAGTTAGCTTAAACTTTGTTTTGATTGAGGTGTCCTACAGTCATTTATATACAGTGTAACATCAGAAAAGGTTTGTCGCATCAGGTCTCAAAATAGGAAGGTGGTGATGCTAAAAACTCTCAGCTCAAGGTGTACATGTTTTATATACAGTCTATGCTAAGGACAAAATAACGATGACATACACACCACTCAGAGAAGCAGAAAGCTTATAATTTGATTGTCTATGGAAGAAAGCATGCAAATAACATAGTCTGAAAGAAACTGTAAAAAACTTCAGGGTAACGTCTCCATTTATGGAACCACAGTTCCATGATATTGTTTTGATTTGTTTTTCAGGGTTAGGTTACACAGGCTCTTTTCTTGGGTCTAACAGGCTTACAGGTGTGCTGGCATTTGGCAAAAAAAAGTGTATCAATATGCAAACACTGAAGTATTTCAAAAGCTATCATCTACAAAAGTTCCAGAGCAGGCAACAAAGAACTTTATATTGATTAATCTTCTGAGATGCATTCTACTAGTTCTTGGCCCAAACTCATTTTCTCTGTCATGTTTTCTATTCTTCAACCAGCAGTTGCTCTCAGCAGCAATTATGCTATTATCTAAGCCACACAAAAGACCAGTGCAGGCAAAGTGGAACAAAACACAATCTTGGTCCTTTTAACAACTATGTGTTGCCTCAGGTAACATTAGGCATTTCTGCAGACCTCTCAGAGGAAGATGGGTGGCACTCCATGCCCTTTTTTCACCTGTATTAACCTCACCGTCCTAGTCCTCAAGGATTCAAATTCAGATATGC
Source organism: Etia nguti (assembly GCA_015106755.1). Taxonomy (NCBI): domain Eukaryota; kingdom Metazoa; phylum Chordata; class Actinopteri; order Cichliformes; family Cichlidae; genus Etia; species Etia nguti. The sequence continues at coordinate 38,512 of VUQG01002583.1, forward strand.
CCTATGTAGGCTATGTATGAGCCTGGTTAAGTCGGTGTTTCTGTTTATTTCTGCATGGAACTCAATTCTTCACATTCACACCACAGTATGTCCTCCATTTCTTCTTCTTTACCTCATGAATTATCAATAGCTTGCTCCCGTGCGCGGTGATAAGTCTTTGAAAAGTGACCGTGAATACATGTAAACAGTCATTAAGAATTGATCAGCACCTGCTACATTCACATCACTACCCGAGTATTTTTGTGCTCTCCAGGAAACATAGAATACTGTATGTGTGAGAGTTCCTACCAGCAAGGGCATGGCAAGGTCAGCGAAGTAAACAAATGCGGCCCCCAGTGTGAATCCTACAGCCACAGGCACGAAAGCAAATGAGCCATACTTCCCAGAATCCTCCGCCATGTCGATGGCTGGTGCCAGCAGTGACCAATAGGAAGCAGCCAGCATTACCTGAAAAACACAGGAAAAGAGGGCAAAGGGGAAATTTAAAAATTAAAAGAATATGAATATTGGATTTTTTTGTACTTTTGTTTTCAGTACAAAAATACTGTCAGGTTAGAGGTTAGGGGGAAAAGGAAAAGGATGGAGGATGCTCTATAGTGCTGTAAAGTCTTGAGTCACCCCTCAATTCTTTATATTTTGCTAGGAAAATGGGAGTTAGGTGCAGTGATTTACTGAAACGTGTATAAACATATAGTACATGGAAATTCATGGAAATAAAGTATATAGGGCAATTCTAAAGAGCTTGAACATCACCTTGATCCTTCAACACAGCCTGAACATTCTGAGACAAGTTTCTTGTCATTTCTTTAAGTAGTCTTCAGGAATACTTCTCCAGGCTCCTTAAAGGACTTTCAAAGCTATGTTGGATGCTAGCTGTCTTTGGTCCCATTTTCTGTCAAGATGATCCGTCATACTGCACCAATAATGTTGAGGTGTGGACTTTTTTCTCAAGGCCAAACATTATTGTAAGTTTTTTTTAAGTGGTCTTAAGTGATAGTTCTTCAGGTGTTCTGAAGCGCTTTCAAAGTTCTTTGGATTTTGGTTGCTTTTCCACTCATTTTCAGTCCAGTGCTTGCAACAGTTAAATCCTTGCATTCAACTCAAGGGTTGAACCAGTATTGTGCATATTTGTAACAGATGATTTAGCAAATAACCAGTTGTTAAATTGCTAAAAAAAAAAAAATGTTAAAGATAATGTAGGTTGACAGGCAAAAATTGGATTTTTGTACCAAAGAACTATTAATCAGAAACTTTGCATATTTCAGCAACAAATGCCACATGTCCAAAAGGAGACGCAGTTGATCTATCTACTGTTCACTGAAGCCTTATCAGAAGTGCTGTGAGTGGAAGGGTGACTTCCAAGAAGCTATTCTTAAGAAAGAGAAATGGAGAGAAAAGACTGAGGTATGCCAAACATGAAGACTGGGCTGAAAAATCTGTGGCAACAGGTTTTATGGAGTGATGAATCTAAATTTGACATTTTTGGTTCAAATCATTGTCAATATGTATGGCGGACGTCAGGAGAGAGGTACAACAGTGAGTGTCTACAGCTATCTGTAAAACACAGTGGAGTTCTGTCAGAGTTTGGAGCTGCATTTCAGCCAGTGCTGTTGGGGATCCTGTTACACAGAAGATTACCCTCAGATTTTCATCACTCATACAACACCACCTGGAAATCATCTAAGTGGCTTAATTTTTGACTACGAAAATGATGCCCAACACACTCATGATGCAATAAAAGCATATCTGGATAAAAAAAAACAAACACACACAATAGAACACTTTCAGTCATAGAGCGATGCCCCAAGAGCCCTGACCTCAACATTATTGAAGGATCATCTTGATAGAGAATGGCACAAAAGGCAGCCAACATCCAAAGAAGAGCTTTAACTGTCCTTCAAGAAGCCTGGAGAACTATTCCTGAATACTGCTTAAAGAAATTAAAAGAAAGCTTGCCCAAGACAGTTTAGGCTATGCTAAATAAAGACGGTCATGCCAAGTATTGACTTTCAACTCACCGGAATTCTACAAACTCTGCTGGTCTCTTACATACTGTATTATGTTTGCATGTTTTTAATACATCACCGCACCAATTTTCCATTTTAAAGAAATAATGGGTGACAAGACTTTTGCACAGTACTGTAAAGCTGGCCGTGTAAGCCAATCAAGACATAAATTTAAACTTGGCAGAAAGAAAGTTATAAAATAAAACTATCAATCAAAATCTTTCCATCAAAAATCTTCAATCCCAAGAGCTGTTTTATTATAAAATCCCAAACAGCGTGACCTATAGAGGCTATCATTTATTAATATCAGCTTTATCTTATTAAGATATTTTAGTTTTATTTTATTGCTTCCTTTCTGTCACAGTATGGCAGATGAAACTTTTTTGGGAGTGACACTGATCTTTTCAGATTCTTTCAGGTCACCTAAACTGACTATTTGAAGCATTTCTCTAAGAATTCATAACATCAAGACACAACACTCCAGTCTGAAGATATTCAGTAACAAATGGTGCATAATAATTAACCAGTGAACATTAATGTCAACAGCACTCAAAATTGCAAGTGAAGTCTTTTGAAGTTCCCCACGTTTTTATGGGTGCATGTGTGGATATGTCTGCTGCCATTGTCACTGTGTGCAATTGTCCAGTATTCAGTACCTTCTTAGGTAATTCACCCTGAAAGCATTGTTTGCTCCAGATCACAGTCTGTTTGTATAAGCTGTCAAAGTCCAAACAGAGAGAGCAGCACACAGCGGTGCATCTTTTCAAGCTTAATGTGTGTACACAACGCATATTCAGCTTCTATTGTGCATCACTGAAAAGTTGCCGAAGCACTTTTTTGTATTGGAGACCCCTGTTGAAGTTATGTAGAGGTGCTTATCAAGCATTGTCAGGTTTGTATAACAATGCCAAAGTTGACTAGAATCCTGGGGGATAAAAGGTTTTGTCTTATTTGTGTTGAACTGTCAGAGCTTCGCAGCAATCAAATGACTGCAAGAGACAAATGATCATTTCTTACGTATCAAAAAGATCCCATTCTATTTTCCATCTACACTATAACCTGTCTGACACACTCAAACACATTATTTTATCCATTTGCCTAAATGTGATTTCTTGCCACTTTCAGATTGGCAGTCAAAAACTATCTGCACTTACTTTTAAAGCTTTCATGACAGAATGTCATTTATTCTGAGTGCACCAGCTTTCAAACCGAATCCCAAGTCAGCGACACAATGGAATAACCAAGGAGATGGAACAAAGTTATGAGGATATAAAAAGAAAGCTCAATCTAAAAGAATATAAATTGCATTTCTTTGTGCCCATGACAGTAAAAAATTATGTCTACAGTTTAAAGAGAAGCCAGAAAGAAAAAGGGAGCAACATTTCAGCAACATTTTAAAGTAATGTTATAATTTTCTTTTAATTACCCTATAAAATGCAAATGATTGGCTGACTGCTTGGTTGAAGAAGAATGACCAATTTGATACACTCAGATGTATGACTGAAGTTTTTTTCCTCTTCTTCTAACTGGAAAAACTTTCATGAGAAGGAGGGTTTTGACAGTGAAACTGACTACAGGGGCCACAGCACTGAACTTAATGGGAGCACTGGTTTTAAATGTACAATTATACCAGGAGCAGCCTGATTGCTAATTACAAAAGAAGCTCCTATTCTCTGCTGTTCTACTTCAATTGCTTTCCAATTATAACTGGTAGTTTTAAGCAATCTGGTTGCGAAGCACAAGCAACTGGTTCTAGTGATAACTCTCAAAAAGTAGGGCATTTTTGTTTGTTCCTCTGTTAACTTGGAAACTTCTTAGAGTCTTGGCTCATTTTGATAACTTGACCTCACGCCCAGCTGCACCAGCAGCATAAGCCATAATCACACAAGACATTTTCCTTTTTTTATCTTCTACACCAGGTCTTATCACATTCAATTTCCATCATCCCCGAGTAAAAAGAATGCAATTTTGCAATCTCGAGAACATCATATAGTTTTGTGCCAATTAAATTAAGCCCAGTGAGCTATCTAAATGTTACAGCAGCAATCCAAAGTCAAAGTGCAGTGAGTAGAAATGCTTTTGTTGCACACAGATATCAAGCCTCAGGTGAACAGTCTCTGCATTTGTTATGTGAGTGGGAATTCAAGCATGGTTAACCAATTGCATTTCAAACTCTGTTCACCACTATTTATCTTACGTAAACTGAAGCCTAACTGACGGCCCAATATTAGCTGTTTGGCAATGTATAATATCTGCATTTACAATGGGCAAAAAATGAAAATATAAAAAGTAAAGAAAACATGGAAGAAGAACTCTTCAACCATGATACAACTGTTGATGTTGCATAGTTTGACCACCAGAAGGAACTCTACAAATTTCCAAAACGTGTTTGAAACACCAAAAAGACAACTAGCTGATCTGTGTTGGGCAGCGTAAGTAAAAACTCTTCAAAATAAGTACTCATAACAAACGTTAGGGGATTCTGTTTATATTTCATGTATCTGAAAGAAAGAACTATCAGCTGATATCAGTATCAGTATTAAAAATCCTATTCTGATTGGGCTCTAACAACCACTATATAATATATTAAATAGGTGTAAGTGACTTGAGAATAGTTTTGACAAAAATGAAGAAAGAGTGGGGTAACGACGGACATGTACAATCAACCTATTTACAAAACTGTGCATAAGATAACAGGTATTATAAAGAGAACTACAAATATTATAAATAATTTCCACACTTAAAGTACAAACCACAGTCAGCTACAGCTTAGTGGCACATAACTTGAATTAAAAACACACATACATTTATACATTCACATTTATCCATTGAACTTACACTCATTTATTTTTTCAAATTTAGACTATTTGTCATATCCTTACATTCTTTTGTGTGATGAGCTAAGTGGATAATGGATTTTTACTCTGTTGAGGATCCCAAGTTTTATTTCAAGCTACATTTATAAATTCTACTTCTCAAACAAAAAGTACTGATTAATGGAAGGGGGAAAATAATTAACAGAGATTATAATCAATGTAATCATTAACTGAGTTTGCTGTAATGTAACTAACTGATGCTCTCAAAACATGAATTTTCTTTGATTGTGATATTAAAAATCACTTCACAAGCTTCTCAACATTGCCACTTAAAAAGAACACACTAATTGTGAAATTGTGCATAATGGTGTTCCTACTATTGGGACCAAGCCTGGTCAACTTTCACATCCAGTTACATGTCACTTCTTTTTCTTTTTCTTTTTTTTTTTTAATAATCATGAGTATTAAAAACTATTCCATTGTTATTATGCTATATATGTGTAGAGTGCCTTAAAGCAAACCGTAAAAACTCATGGTCTGAACTAACCACTTATGGATGGGGCAAAGTTTTTTTTTTTATCTACCGCCATCCTGCTGTATAATATCATTAACTGTTTAGTTGATTTCTTGATTCAATAGGTCTGACAGCAATCAGGCCTGGCTGTTAGTAGTGAAACTTTTTAAAAAAAACTGTGGTTCATTAATTCATGAGGTAACAAAGAGAGACAATAATTTTTCACAAGTTCACAAGTATTTTTCTCTAATATTAAAACGTATTTGATGATCTGAAAGTGTGACAAATATGCCAAAAAGGGACAAAGTAAATTTTGTACACAAGGTAAAGCAAGACTTGTACAACACACTCGAAAAATCAATATTTAACATCCCCTACTTTATTTTTCAACATTTCTTTAAGCAGTCTTAAGAAATAGTTCTCCAGGCTTACTGAAGGTCATTTCAAACCTCTTCTTGGGATGTTAGCAGCCTTTGAATGTCTTCTCAATCAAGATGATCCCACACTGCTTAAATAATGTTGAGGTTCATGCTCTGGGGTGGCCAATCAATGACTGATAATGTTCTATTGTACCTTTTTCTATCCAGGTACGCCGTTTCTTTTTATGCTAAAAAAAACATGCAAAAAAAGCACAATGTCCAGGCATCCTTTGATCTTAGGTTAATGTTTATCCTGAAGTCTTAGTTGTCATAAGAGTGATTCTTTTTTAAACTGTTAAAATATTTACTGTCAGGGATGCAAGTACTATACAGGCTGTAGTGTAAGATATATCCTACTAATTTCTGTCTATATTTATATTGCAGGTTGATCAGATTCACCTCCTACACTGTCATAAAAACTTCAATATACACTGAATGGAAGAAAATATAGGTAGAAAGAATAAATGCTTTACACAGCACCAGAATCAATGTTGATTTGCCCCAATCTTGAAGGGCTTTGATACCTTGCAAAAGAGAGCATTAATAACTTTGACAAACACAAAAGCAACAAAGTAGCTTAATCTGTGCTCTCATCATTAAGGTCTATTTTATAGGGGCTTTGTTCTTATAATATGAAAGCAATTATCTGGATGCACCATAATCAATTCTGCAATCAGTGATTACAGCTTACTCTGCTGAGATGGGCTGAGTCATGTTCGCAGTGAACATAAATTTTAGAAAATAACAATGAATAACAGAATGATTTTGCATATAATGTCCTGACAAGTACTATGAGAGTCGCCCTGTGGCATGGACTGAAAAAATTAAAACGTTATCGGTAACTCTATCTAAGCCCCTATTCACACATACCTAGAGACCAGTTGGTTAATCTGACAACCACCTGCCACCTGGAAAATAAAGGTGTATTCCCCTACACATTTTTGGTGACTGGTTACTGGAGGTTGATGCCTATGACGCAGTTTGCTTGGGAAAAATGTGTATTCCTTGACTGGTTGGCCAGTGGTTTCTTGAGGCTGCTAGCAGTCGCACGTACTGTATTACTCTGGAAAGACCTATATACTGCTCATTCATATCATCAAAGTAAGTACTTTTCACTTGTCATCCCACAATCTGGCAAAACATAAATCCAGTGACGTATTCTTCTGAATTCTTCCAGTTTCTAAAATAAAAAATTGTTTTGGCCAGTAAGGTTTAGAGGCTCATTTAGCCAAAATCTGTGGCAAACAGATCTGATTATTATCATGAAGACAGCCATAGAACACATAAAATGAGCATTGACTGGCACTGTTAAGTACTTGGCATGTGAGACCCTCCATTTAGATTAAATTGTGCATGTTTTCATCTTAATATCTACACCCCTTTACCATCTACAGCCCTGTAGCTTTACAGATAAGGATTATAGTAAATTGAGCCTCAAGGGGGTTCTCCTTAGATTTTCCTCTCATTATGTGTATGTTCCCAATTTCATCATTCCATTCTAATAACCTGTAATGCCTTTCAAGGCAAAATCCACCCATCCCACATCCATCCTGCTTTCCTCTATCCAACAGCTATTAATGTTCAAAGCCATCCACTTTGTCCCACTTCATTTTCTCTCTTCAAACCATAATAGACCTTGTGCCTTGGTACCCACACCTAACTGTTGATTTGTCATCATCTCTCACCTTATCTTCCTCATACTGCACTTCAACCATCATTAAATGCACTGTCCTCAAGAGTCCTCAGCTTCTTATTTTTAGGTCTCCCTCAGTCGTCATGGGAACATTCAACGGTACTGGTTATTTAGCCAAAGGAATGTGCTTTTCTAGAATCCTTCTGACACAAATTAAGCCAAACTTGATTAATTTTGGGTCACTGAAACCGAAAATGATCTTTAATAAATTGTTGGCTGCCTCTAGTTTTCCTGATATGCTACTAGGTCACTTCTAAGACCAAATGAGTTAAAATCCACTTCAACACCTCAATACTGGCAAAAATGACAGAAAAAAAGAGGTAGGTGCTCATTTTCAGAAGACCAATCTCCCTAAACTATTCATCCATTTTTTTATTAAATTGTGCTTGTGTGAATTTGAATTGTATAAAGCATAAAATGTCAAACTCATGCCTGATCATCCACACCAGAATGTCCTGTAAAGAGGAGTTGTGCAGCTTCCTATTTCCTCTTGTTGAACTGCAATTAGGCACTGTGGCTGCTCTCCATGAGATCCTGCTGGAAACTCATTACTATGAAACAAATCTCTGACAAGAAATCAGCCCTCGGCTGACCATCAAGTCATTGCATCACTCACAAATTTGAACTATTACAGAAGCGAGTCATTTTCACAAACTTCTTGACTCACAACCTTCCAAAGTCTTCTGTTCATATTAGTAAGTGGGGCAGGGGGTGCCCCTGATATGTCGAGAGATTTTCAGAGATGTGGGTAAAAGACATAAAATGTTAAATGCCACACCTGGCTGAATGGTACTCAAGTGAAAGGGGTTTTAGTTCTGGCACGTTAGAACACCATCCAACCATTTGCATTGTTATATTAGATTGGATCTTCTTTTTCTTAAAGTGAGAGACAAATAAACTTGCATTTATTAAAAATATATTAACAAATACAATCTTGTAAACACGAGTTTTGATCTCGTTAGAATTATCCTATAAACTGTACACTATTAGGGGCAGCACGGTGGTGTCACCTCACAGTAAGAAGGCCCCTGGGTTTAAATTTAAAAAAATAATCTGGGCAGATGCAATAACCACTGCAGTGTAATCTAGGCTTTATCATATGAAACTACCACAAACAAATGAGAAGATTTTAATGGGGCAATTTCACTCTATTATTTCATAGTTTAGTTTGAGAGCCATTCAATGGGTCCCTTTTTTCCTGTTTTCATGGAGTAGAAGGAAAGCCTGTTATAAAATGTTCTAAACATGAAACATTTAAATGTTGCATTGAAATCCAGGTCAGTGAGGAATAAAATAAGAAGATGAAAGAGAGGATAACAGGGCTGACGGGCACTGAGCCATGCTTGCTGTTTTTGGGGGCTATACTTTGCCTAGTTTTCACAGCGGTCCATCTGATACTTTAAAGGCTATGTAAATGTTTGGCATGTTTGTAGGGCTAGATGAAAAAGTCAAGGGATCACCAAAGTCAAAAGGATTTTTCCTCTGGGAATCAACTCCTGTGCCAAATTTATCAAAAACTGTCAAACCCTTGTGGAGACATTAAAAGTAAAACGAAAACGTCAGGGAAGTCAGTAGAAATTATCAGAGACATTTCACTCCGCTCTCTGGAACAAACTGATTGGCCAGCATTAGCCTTCCTTTTAAACCTCACCATGGGCATGGCTAAAAAACACTTCCATGCATATTCTGCAGAAGTCAATCCCAATGTCACCATATAATCAATTCACTCTGAGTGCTTTCTACAGACAATCAGTGCTGTATTGATTAGTTCAAAAGGTTCGTCTGCATCAAATGAGTTGCACTATGGAAAAACGGTGATTCCATTTTTGAAAAAATAAGCTGTATCAATTTGACAGATGAAAGAGAATTCAGTGTCTTACTTGATTTAGTGTAATGCCTCTTAACAGGTCTGCATTTATAGAAATTAATGTGTGTGTATGTGCGTCCCTTGAGATCAGCATCCAGTTGCTCCACTGATCAAATGAGCATTTAACCTTGCTCCCCTTCCTACTGTGGTGCTTTGTTTTATGAACGCAGTAGAGGCCATGCACAGGGCCACATGGAGAGATTACAGGATGTATTTTAAGGTGTTCCTGCTCAGAAGTGCAAAATATGTGAGGAGGGAAGGGAAATAGATAGCACTAGGATGTAAAATGTGCTGCATTTTATAATGAGATGCACAAAGAGAGAAGGGCTAGAGGCACAGAAAGTCATCAGTTTCAGGCTATTATTCCAAGGAAATTAAAACATGGAAATTACAAAAAAGTCTAATGTGTGGTGTTACCTTTCTGTTTCACCCCAAGGATCTCTGCTATGATTTGTATATTCTTATTTTAATGATTTTGATCCAGGCCATGTGCAAATAATTGGATGAACCAAATAAGCCTGTTATACAATTTTGTAAAAATGTTTTTAACATTCTGTCATGAGAGGCAAGTTTCACCTGTATACTTCCAATATTTTCACAAATCATCCAATCACTATTTATTTGTGTGAAAGTCTGAAATGACAGCCTTTAAACTGTTCAAGAGTCAAGGCTTTTGTGGATTAGTACAGCATATTTTCAGTGCACTAGTTAAAATAGAGGAAAAACTGAAGCTATACACAAAAAAAACCTAAACTAAACTAAAACAAACTAAACAAAAATGAAAAATAACTGCAGTGTTAACTCAATATCCCCACTTGGCCCCCAGGAGTCCAGCTTTGTCGCCTGTTCAACAAAATGGCCTCACTCAGTGACTGAGAGAGGAGCTGAACCCCATATAAACAGTAACTCATCCAACTCCAGGAAATAAACAATTGCAAACAAAATTAACATATCGCAGTGCTTTATCTCTTATCCAAAAGACAACTGTCGTGATCCTTAAAATGATCCTTAAAACAAACATCTCCAAAATCTGCCCTTCCGTCATCACACTTGGTGCATTCCCCCAGGAACGTGACCATGAAAGGAGTCTGGTTGCCAGTTCTTGGCTCCAAACTACTGGAAATGCCAAGTGTAGTCTGGGGGAGAGGTGATAAACACAAACAAATCACACATATACAGCTTTAAACTCTTTAAAAGGCTAAGGCTGTCCTTAGAATTTCATGTGACACACAACACCACTGTTATACAGCTTTACATGCAATGTGCTGGATATTCAGACATTACAGGGCCAATATTCAATAACATATGGCCTTGATCTTGGGAACGGATTACACCAGTCCAAAAAAAGTCTT
>VUQG01002583.1:49198-70311 GCA_015106755.1 Etia nguti
TATTTAACCTTTAAAAAAAAAAAAAAAAAAAAAACTTTCCAGACATGCAAAGTCTAAAAAGCAACAAAACTGTACTTATCAGCTGTTTATCCTGCTTGTTATAGTGAAGCAGAGGGGCTACAACAGCAGAAGATCACATACTGTGTCACTCATGTCAGCAAACAATGGGAAACTCAGGATACAATTCATATGAGCTCACCAAATTGGAAAAACATTGCCTGGTCTGTTGTGTCTTAATTCCTGCTCCAATATTTGGATAGGATGGTCAGAACAACATGAAAGCACGAATCCACTGTGCCATGTATCAATAGTTCAGGCCGGTGGCGGTAGTGGTGGGGGATATTTTCTTGGCACACTTTGTGCCCCTTAGAACCAATTGAGCAACATTCAAATACCTGAGTGTTGTTACTGCCATGTTCATCCCTTAATGAGCACAGCGTACCCATCTTCTGATGGCTGCTTCCAGCAGGATAACGCACCATGCCACAAAGTTCAAATGACCTCAAACTGGTGAATGAGTTCACTTTAATGGTCTCCACAAGATCAACCCAAAAGAGCACCACTGAGAGTCACATGACAGCTGTGCAGCCAACAAATCTTCTTCAATTGCATGATGCTCTCATGTCAGTATAGTGGGGGGTATAATTATTTGATTTCCAGCTGAACTTATAAGTTCGCTCACTTACAAAGACAGTAAAAATTTAAATTACGCTACCATAAAATTGGAGACATTTCTTTGTAAGTGAGTAAACTTACAGAAGGGGAATCAAATAATTATTTCCCACATTATACAGACCTAAATCCCTCAGGAATGTTTTTAGAATTTTGTTGTATTGTGTCACAAAGAATTGAGGCAATTTTGAGGCAATGTGGTCTGACCAAGTGATAGCAACATGTATCTAACAAAACTGCTCTTACGTGTATATAACTACAATCAGTATTCACTACATTTAAAACATTTCCATAAAGAAATTTGGCTTTCAATCACATGCAGACAGGCAGAAGCATAATATAAGTGGTGAAAAAGAAAGTAAAGGGTTACATGCATTCAGCTTTGACCAACTACATCATAACTATAGCAGCTAATGTCAGCTGAGTCCTGGAGGAGAATATGAAATCAAATTGTTTATAAAAACCAATCAAACCAAGCAGACAACAAAGTTTCTCAAAAAAAAGAGCAAAAAGCACAGAAACGGAAGAAACAAACACATTAAACAATCTGAGAAACATACCAAAGTTTCCCACAAAACCTGGCAGCAATCTGGCTTTTGAGGTAAGATCAAATAGTACAAGTTCCCTATTGAGAGTGGGGAGAAATCAGAAAGTGCCATTCACGCTGCATTTGAAAAGCCTGCCACTTATCCCCATTCGTGAGAAAACTTGAAGAAACCATTTCAGAACGTATCAGTAAATGCAGAATGTACAGAGTGTGTTGGGGAAGTTTGCCAACCCTTTTAGAGTTTTGATAGATCTTATAGAAAAACATTTTACAATGGATTCAAGTCATTTATTCCCCATCAGCCTACAGACACTACTGCACAGTGGCAAAGCAAAACCAGGTACAAATATCCTGTTTAGTAAATATCCTAAAATATATCTAAAGTAGCACAAATAAAGAATAAATATGAATCTCAAAAAAGATAACAGAGTTAAAAAGGTTGAGGAAAGCACTATATTGCTTTGACTACATTATTTTAGCAAAATGGAAAGTTGGAGTAAAATGCAGTCTTTTCATCTCAAAAAATGAAAAAATATGTTTCCATGTAGACTGTATCTATACAAACTGGATTATAACCACTGAACCGGAGCATTGATGTCCACTGTAGACATTAACCTTCACAAGTAGGAGATAGTCTGTGTGCCACGTTATGATATCAGATACAAGATGCCACACATTTAAAGGGTAGTCTAATATAGAATTCATCTTTTTTTAATGGCTCATAAATGTACAGAAATCTTTACTTTGTGCAAAAACATGAGCTGAATTTCTCCTGATTTTGAAAATGAATCGAAAATTTTGTTCCTGTTTAAATTACTTGGAAATAAGCTGCAAAAAATGCATCTAAAAATAATGTTTTACTTCATTTCTTCTCCTGGCCAACAGTGCTGCACTGTTTGTCTCTAACTAAAACAGTTTGGAAAGCTGTAACTTTGCCATTTTTTTTTCTGCCAAGAAAATAATTTTGTAAAGCTTTAGCTAGAAGCACCAGGTTTGCATTTTACCCTGAACAATATCATTTTGACATCTTTTTTACTTTCTTGGACTGAATAGCTCACACGTTTTGTTGGCTTCGTTGGTAAATTCATTTGTGTCATAATTTCTGAACCTTCTGGGCCTGTCGCCAGATAAGATGACATGTACTGCCACTGGGAGCTCAACAGAAAGGTTCCAGCAGTAAAAATACAATTCATATTCTCCATAGAAATTCTGAACATGATTCATAATGCTAATATAACCATCCAAAGTATCGTAACGTATCACAACATTGTGAAATAATAGAAAGTGCTCTTGCAGAAACATCAAGTGTGTATGGAAGTTGTTCACTGTTGCATGTGCGTTATGGCATTATATATGGAAAAAATCTTAACAGGATCATTTTTTTCATCAGTCGATATCAACATAAATTTGTATCAAGATATATATCAAATCACTACGTCTGTCAAGCTTAAAGGTAATTTTTTACTCTTAAGTGAAGATATAAGGTGAATTTTGGTTCAAATATAATTATTTTTCTGTGAGACATTTAATACATTATTACTACAGCATAATACAACCTGTTTTAAATAAATAACAAAGGTATTTATAATAAACCACTAAATTTGTCAGTAAGCTCCAAATAAATAAGGTAGATATGAAGCACTATGCAAACTTTTGCCAAGGAAGCTCAGTCTCTGGACAGTATTTGACTTTAAGGGGATAATACTGTACTTTCTATATATCCATTTTGTTTTCTTTGCTCTTTTTTAAATGTACTTTTGTAGTTTGTAGTGCAGTAAAAACTAGCGTAAAGTGCAGAATTTTGTTATTTGCCCACATAATTCTGAGTACAATTACTTTTTAGTTTTATTTATGTGGATATTGTACATGTGTAACACTAATTTCGACATTTAGTAAATTCATTTAAATGAATAGTAAATATCAAGTGAAAAAAGTTATTGATCCCAAACTTATTTTGTATTCCAAAACAAATTATACTTATTCACGAACATTTTACATATTTTCAAATTGTTATGCATTTAAACGATTCTAATCTGTTACTGTAATGTCTGTTATTAGCATAGCATTATTGTCACTTTGGACTTCAGATGAATCTATTGAATTGAAGGACAGGTCAAAGGTCATTGTGACATATTTTACATTTTTATACAGTACTTTCAATATTTTGACAATACACTCCACACTTGTAAGAACCATAGATTTTAAGTTCTTTTTATCATTTTTTTACCAATACTCAACTAAGTTGATCTTGATGTATATAAGCCAAACTTTAATCGATTGTTAACATGGCCCTGCTCTATACCCTACAAAGTTTTATGAGAGTTCATTTAAACCTTTTTGAGTCGATAATGATGATGTGTATATGTGACTCTGCCTCAACCAAATTTCTTTGGCCATTCTTTTCAAAAACGTCCTTATCTTTTAAGCCCTTACCTGTGTCTGCTGACATTATCACGTGTGCTGCGACTGCCTGTTCATCCTACACAACAATTATCTTTATTGCTTTTATCACCGAGGCCCAAGTACTTCCTTTACTATTGAAAGTAAGTGCAAAGTCTTGTACATTTGCCTTTTTTCCCTTTCCTTTATTTATTTTTTTATCCAAATCAAATCTTTTTAGAGTCATGATTCACCTCATAGCTAGTTGGCTTGGTTCAAGGCCTCAAACTGTTTATATAAAGATTTTCTGAAATGTCAGTAGAAATAAATAGGAAATTCATTTCCAGAACCGGAGCTCCATAAGTAAAGTTTTTCTCTGTCAGGTTAACAGCACCACATGTTTTTGACATTACTGAAAATCAACCCTTTGGGATTTATAAATATCATGATGCAACCCTAGACTAGTCTCTAGCCACATAACTAATCCTACTGACCCCATGACCATACTGCCCTGGAGGATGTTAAAACAACAGATTTGCACTCAGTAACCTTGTAAGCATGATCTTACATCAGTCTTTAAACCCACTTCAACAACCCCCTTTTCGCCTTCTCACATTTCTTTTTTTAAATTACTTTAACACCTCATTTAAATAACAGCCTTATAGTCACTCAATGTGGGGACTGACATTAAGGAATTTCATTATTTTGATGCAGTGACACAGAGAGAGAGTCTCTTGCAGTAAAAAACTGGAAGGACATCCTGAAAGAGTATAATCTTTTTAGTTTCTATATGTGCACCCAGAGCAAATACCAGAACCATCATAGTTAGGCAAGAACTTTTAAGGTACTTCAGTCCTTCACAAATTTAGAAATCAGTAATCTGTTATCAGATCTGTTCTCTATCTATATATCATGTTTGTTATCAGCAACATTCAAACATTTAGAAATGTACTTCCTAAATCTGTTACCCATGTGTGTCCATGTCTACATGACAACACAAAAACCACATGCCACGCTTTTTGAGCATTCCTGGGAGGTGCTGTCTACCTCTCAGCATGTCAGTGCTAATTCACATCACACACAACATAAATCTGGCGGCGGCATGGCAACACAACTAATCCTCATATGGACAAATGCCTAGACCTCTCCTACAGTGACTTCAAGCTGATTTTCAACCTCCATACACAATTTCACTCCAGGACTTTTCAGAAGCGCTGTTGGCTTTCTGAGTATCATAACACGCAAAGAAACCCCACTTGGTGTAATTACATAAATTGTTCTTTACTAACAAATCCCTCTCCATCAGGAGGCTTCGTAGATAACAAAAAAAACAAACTGTGTTTCACACATGAATTACATCAATAAATATCTCAGCGTCATCCAAATGTGTGGGCAGTCAGGTGGAGTCTGACTGTGAGTGCTGACATTAGGAAGGGGGAGAAAGTTTATTTGGATGAGGTACCATATTCAAATTCCTCAGTCAGACTAAAGTTACCAATGATTTCATTGGAAGTCACAAGTAACTGTGCACAACTGTCAAAGTAATCAACAAAGATCTTTTTCAATTGATATACAGTATAGTTACAATGATAAGACGATGCATGACAAAAA
The DNA here is from genome assembly GCA_015106755.1 of Etia nguti. Lineage (NCBI taxonomy): Eukaryota > Metazoa > Chordata > Actinopteri > Cichliformes > Cichlidae > Etia > Etia nguti. The sequence continues at coordinate 54,408 of VUQG01002583.1, forward strand.
AGGAATGCAAAGTACTATAATGGACAGAAAGTAAGGTGTGCATGTTGGAAACGTAGAGTTGTTTGCAATATCTATTAAATGAGTTATATTCAAAACTTCTTACAAACTCTCTCAAAAAAGACTGGATGTTCTTAGCCAAGTTGTCATATAAAATGAATTAGGTTTTTCTTAACCAAGTGGATCCAACACATTATCAGCATATCAATTGGTCATAAACAAAGGATAAAGCTACATCAGTGTGTCTTAGGAATTCTGAGCCACATCTCCTGGTGTTCTTGGTTTCGCAGTTGTCTTACTCTCACTGTTATATTCTCATTTATGTAGCAGATTAATGTTATATGATAAGAAATTCCACACTTACGTTGCCAGCTAAACAATCTACATGACAACTGAGTAGCTCCATTCACCAATTCAAGCCATAAAATTAAACAAATGTCATGAAAACATACTTTTCTTTTCATTTTTTTTTTTGGCAAAGTTATTGAGCATTCAATCTCAAAGGATTAATATGATCTGCACACCTTTGTTCCTTGTTGGATATAGTGCAACATCTTTGATGCTTCAATAAAACTGAACGGGGGGCTTGAAGCTAGAGCCTGCAACCTGTCTCCAGAGCATCTTGGCCTGATGTGCACTGACTGCATTTAGAGACTAGCAAAGATTTGCAAATAACTGCTAAGTTACAAGCACAGAAAGAGTCAGTCTGCACAAATGAGCGCAACTTGTCTGTGACACATCTCTTTGCAACAGGGGACTCAACTGTTTTGCTAACTGGTTGTATTCTACTTATATTTCTAGATAAAAGCAGGGTTGCTGAGTGCTTGTGTCACTTTCCAGTTAAATTGCCGACCTGCAGCGACTATGTTGCTATTTGTTGAAGAATTTCAGTTTCAGATCTATGTGGTTTTGACTGGGCTGTAAGTCTAAGTCTATAAGCAGCTAATGTTAATTTCTGTGTATGCTGACAGCAATGGATTTGCGGTTTTCACCAATTTATCACAATTAATTACTGTATTATCACAAAGAGATGGCATATAATTGCCAGTTTTGATATTTGATATTTAATTGATAGACTGCTTCCATCATACTGTCATTTTATTGCCATTTTTTTTGCACCAAAGACAACAACTGACAAGTGGTAAGAGACTGGTCTACACCTTTGAAGCAATCACATCAAAAGTAACAAGCTTACAGCTTCTTTACATATGGTCATAATCTTTTTTCCTCAGTGTGATCATGTACATGTACATGTCCCATGGACCTCGCCTAATATAATATATCCATTGAGTGCCACTCCCATTGGCGCACCCCACTTCCATATAGAGAAAGTACTGACATAACTGTCTGTTTTATACTGGATACCTTCTTTTTATACTGATGTACATTTGTTTGTATCACATACGACTCTTTGGTACTGCTGTTGATATGTTCTAATAATCTGGGAACATCTGTGCATCATGTGCAAACAGACCTTACAGGTACAACATGAAAAATAATGCTTACACCACTGTTTGGTATTGGCAAATAGTCTGGTACTGACAAGCTATAAGACACTCTGCTGTTTTAGCTGTTTTAATTGCTGTATACTCGGTGTCAATTACAAATTCTCATTTTCAGGGCTTTTGTGAAGAAGAGTAATGCTGGGCTAAATTCAAGGGGAAACAGCGTGACAATCTTCAAAGGCATTTGGGACCTGTTTAAACCCATTTTACTCTCTGAAACACTTAATAAATAGGAACCACTCATTTCTCTTGTTTTTCCTAAAAATGGAGATTACTTTTCTGGGGGTATGTTCCTGGGCTGTTTCATTCTGTAGCTCTATAAAAGGCAGTGCACTGTGTTTATCTTCCAATCACTGGGACATTAAACACCTAAAGAATTCTGTCTTATACAACTATTGTTTATCCAATGTACGATGAGTTGACACTAGCTTTTACTTTTTGAAGGAAATGTAATACTACTCAGATTTTGTTCACTGGCAGCAATTTGTTCCACTGGAATAGTTGCTGTGACCTTTTTATGCAGCAATGAAAATTTACCATTCAATGAATATTAATAATATATGAACGAACTCTATGAAAGTTGGCCACAGGACCATGATAAACTAATTGGACAGGACTTACTGTTTCGTTATATCAGCGAGGCATTGAATAGGAAAATGATTATTTAAATTGTTCTGGTTATTAACTTAGAGAAACGGATGACGCAGTGTAAATGCAGCCCATTAATGTAATGTATCTGCATTTTCTCACATTTTGAATATGCCATAACCAAAATAAGAGGGACTTGTTAAAAGAAAAAGTAAGTGTAAAACGCTCATAGAATGTGATGCAATGATTTGCAACAGTCCTTTAAAGTCTATTTTTAATTGAAAATAATACAAAGAGAACATGTCAGATAACTACTGTGAAAGTTATGCCATTCACCCATTATGAATACTTTTCAGAGAGGTCAGGACAAGAATCGCTTTACCACCGTGTTGCATCATCTCTTCTTTTACCAAAACTGTGTGAGCATTTGGGAATGGCAAAGACCAACTGCTGTTTTAACACTGAATGGGCTCCTCAGTTCACTTTATGGCTTCAGCTGTTCAACAGGGAACTGTATATTTGGTTCATTTTTTTCATCTGATATGTCTTAACAAACCAGTCAGTTTCAACTTAACCATTTTACCATGTTACTGTCATTTTAGAATGAGGTTTGACAATGTCTCCCTTAAATAAGCAAGGTTTTTCCCTCAAAGAGTCTTCATCTAGAGGGCAGTGTGTGCTACTCCAACAGAAACCAGTTCAATTCAATGTTATTTATATAGCACTAAATCACAACAGCAGTCGCTTCAAGGCACTTTATATTGGTATAGGTAAAGTCCCTACAATAATAAAGCGAAACCCCCCAAACCCTAACATGACCCACTATGAGCAAGCAATTGGTGACAGTTGGAAGGAAAAACTCTGAAAGGGAAACCTTTTAACAGGATGAAACCTCCGGCAGAACAAGGCTCAGAAAGGGACAGCCATTGGCCCCAAATGATTCGGGATGAGGGGAGGGAAACAGGACAAAAGATACATTGTGGCAAAGAGCCAGACATTAACAATAACTATGATTAAAGATACAACCAGGTGCAATCAAGATGTTCCACAGCTTGGCTCCTAAACAGCTTGACTTTTCAATACACTGTAGTCACGAAGACAAAGTTCAGGTCTTTTCCCTGGTCCCAGTTTTTAAAAACAAGTTATTGGCAATATCCCATCCCAATCCAGGAGATTGCAGGAATCCAAAGCTGAGAGGCAGATGCCTAAATCCAACTGATGCTGTGTCAGTAGTGATCTGGATGCTGTACCAGTCTGTCGCCGTAAAGAGAGTGCTGAGCCTTAAAGTGAAGCTGTCGATTTACAGATCAATCTATGCTCCTGGCCAGAAGCTCTGTGTAGTGACCAAAAGAATGACTGTGGATACAAGCGAATGAAAAAAAATTCCGACATAAGGTGTCTGGGCTACAACTTAGAGAGAGGGGGACAAGCTCAGACAGCAGGGGCTTAGAATAGAGCCACTGCTGCCCCACATCGAAAGGCCAGTTCAAATGGTTTGGGCATCTGGTCGGGACGCCTCCAGGGCACCCGCTCAGTAAGTTGGTTCAGACATGTCCTACAAGCAGGAGTGCCCAGGGGAGACCCATGACACGCTGGAGAGATTACGCCCTTTCAGCTGGCTTGGGAATGCCTTAGTGCCCCCCCCTGGAAGAGATGGAGGAAGTGGCTGGGGAAAGGGAGGCCTGGGAGTATCTGCTTAAGACTGCTGCCCCCACAACCCAGACCCTGATAAGTGGCAGAAAATGGAGAGATAGATGGGTTGCTGGCTTTAACGTCAAAACAATATTTTTTCCCCCCTAAAATATAGTTTTTCTCCCTTTAAACTCTTTATATGTTGTCTTTCTGCTACCTTTTACACACACACACTGTTCAAGCGATGTATGTATAAACAAAAGCATCATGCTTCTAGTTGCATTTTACACAGTACACGATTTGGGTTTGTGCACGTATATTTGTACGTGTTTGTATGTGCTGGGGGGACGTTTGGGGAAAAGGGTTGCGTGATTTCACACCAACAATGAGACCTGAAAGATGCTATGTTTTGAGACAGCATAACACGATAGTCTGCTGTCACAAAGTGTGTGCGTGTATGTCAGGACAGCAGATGTTAGGCATGGAAACAGGGTGGCATCTGAATCATGAGACACAAAAAGCATGACACATGCTCTTCAAACACTCACTGATCCTCACACACCGACAACTGAACGTGGCTTTTCTGCAGGGTAACGTATTTTCTATTTAAAAATGAGTACACAATGTGTTTTTGTGTTGTGATAGTGGAAGAAAAAATATCGCACAGATTATGTGTTATTAGAGAGTGCAGTAACTGCAGTGGTGATGACTAGCTGTTTTCATCTCACCAATGCTTAACCATATCATTCAGGATTTAGCAATTTACAATTAATTACATACATTCCACTCTCTCTGAGCTTATTGAGGGTTCATGAGGCACCTCAAGATGTGTAACTGCCATAGCATTTGTTTTATTAGGGCGTCTTTATCAAAGGACAGAAAGAATTTAGTTTTTGGGTATAAAACTTTCATTGCAATTTAAAATGTTCTGAGTGTAACGTCAGCACATTCATCTGGATGTCAAACTGTTTTAGTAATTTATTACAAAACAGGGATTTTAACATCTGACAGCAGTAACAAAATTATATTTTTCCTGTGTGTTTTTTGAAAGATGACAAGAAAAATGTGCTGAGTTTTAATAGATTTTATGCAAAGCTTTTTGAATCATGAGGCTCAATTCAGAATCAGTTTTCAGTTCCAGGCCAATATTAATTTCAGTTAATAGAAAACGGGGTTACATTTTACAAAAATGTGAAGTGCTACACTGCACCGTTAATGTTTGCGTCTCCAGCAGTGGAAAAAAAGGCTCTGCAAAAACATTTCTTCTAGTTAGATCCATTGTTTTTCCAGAACCCAGTACAAAAGCAGCTAATGTGAAATGAAAGGATGAGTTTAATTTTTCCCACATGGCCAGATAGCAGAGCCAAATTATACAATAGGTTTGGTTTAAATGCATTTTCTGGAAATTCCAACATCAGTATATTGGCCAGTATTTTCAATATAGTCACACTGCAGTATAGAGAGAACCCAACTGCAGATCAGAATAATAAAATTGGAGCATTTATGGGTTCCTGGCGAAAATGACAAGTGTAAAAAAAATACTAAATCTAAAGGAGCACAAGTGCATCCCTGCAAATATGACTGAAACTCCAGCATCATCTCCCCAACAGATGTCAAGAAAAGGCCGTATTCAACATCGAAATGTTTGCTGGGATAAACACTGGATCATTGACATGGAGCACCAAAAGGGAGCATAACAACAAATGTCTTGAGGTTTGATGGGTGAACATAATCAAGGAAAGTAAAACTAACACAAGAGAGAAATGTACATTTCAAAGTAAAACAGGAAGTAAACAAAAGTCAAATGCTAAACGCTGGGATAAGAAAACACTACAGAGAAAAGAAAACACCAGAGGGTAAAGGAACTGACATTGAAACAAGACAGAGAGGGAAACCGTCAGGGTGCTAGAGAGACAACATTAACTCAAGAAGATTCTAGCATCTAGCATTTTAGCATATTCTAGCAAGAGTCAGCCTTTCTAGCATCCATGGTAGGATGTTTAATACCAAAGCAGAAGCTTGGGAAACAAGGCATTTAAGGAGATAAAAGGTCAGTGAAAACTTTTTAAGATAGATAACAATTCATTTTCACTGAACTGTCATGACTTAATGCTGTGTAACATTCCCTCCCACTGTATCTGCTTCCCTACTTTAAAATGGCTTGACCTTACTTCACTCTATGCACAGCCAAAAAGCAATCCCAAGCCTCGTCTTTTTTGAAAATAGCATAAGAGAAGAGTCCCATCCTACCTTCCATCTCCACTCAATTTGCTTTTCTAAATGGCTGAAGAGATTAATTTGTTCTGAATAAAAGCCAAATGCAACTCTAAGCCTCACCTCCGAACATTAAAAAAATTTTTAAAAATACTTGGCTACTTTCTCGATCTATCCATTCATCTTGTATTACAAACAGGTATAAAAACAAAAGCTTTTATATTTCTTGTCTAAGTTGTTGACTGCAAAGTCAAATGTATTCATTTAAACCAAACAGATAGCTACAGTGCCTCAAATCTAAGCTAAGTGTAGCAAATTCAGTATAAAATTGTGTTTCTTATCAAAACTATATTATTAAAAAATGTGAATTATGCAAAGGAAAATAAGAGGATAGATTGCAACATTATCTTACCAATAAGCCAAAAGTTACGCTGTGAAAAACATATTTTAAAAGATTTCAACTCCCATAATTGCAAAGAAGTTCAGCAAATGTTTGAAGCAGCCCTCGGCTCTTTTCTCCTTATGAGCCATTTCATTAGAATGTATAAGAGCAACAGCTAAGCCTGCGAAGTAATTGAAAAGCTGTTAAGACCAAAATGAAGATAAGGTAGGTGGGGGCCGAGATTGGATCCATCTTTCTCAAAGAAGCGTGGACAATCTCTCATCATTTGGCATTCATCTTATCAGCTCACTTATCTGAGCTCGTAATTAACAACAAGATCTGGACCAGTTGAAGGGATTGCAATTAAGGTCCCAGTCTTATTTTACAAAAGAAACAGATTTCACAAGTATGGGTCGGCTATTTGCAATGCTTGACTCAGATTTATTATTTCACCTTGTTTGGGGTGAAATAGTATGAGACCACACTGATGACAGATGAGTTGCTGATCGTTACGTAACCGCAGTGGCTAGTTTGCATGCATTAGTCAACTATTACTGCGCACAAGATCAAATGTTAGAATGACTTTATGAATAGATCATAAAGTCATCTGTCTCCCAGCCCCACATCCATCTGTCTCATGCCTGTTTGTCCACTACATATTCCTCACATCTCACTGCTCTCCCTGAATGTTAACGCTTCCCTTTTTTTCCACTCTTTACATGTAGGATGGCTGCTCTCTCTCTCTCTCTCCATGGTGGGAAAAATATAAGACATCAAATAGTAACCAGTTGTCATGGGAGATGTCCAGCTATGAATCTGAATTCGAATATAAATCTTATATACAGTTTTTTTTTCTTCAAAGTAAAAATGGTTTGTGTTTTCCATGACATCTTCCTGTGTGTTTCACAATAAAAGTCTTGTTAAAAAAAATGAAGGGTTCCTGTCTACTGAAATATATACAGGCTTTTCATTTTAAATGGATATAAGAAATGTGGAGTAATGACATAACTTTTGCAGAGCATGCGTGCACTGATTACAATTCAAACAAGGATATTTAAAAGAAAAGAAGAGACCAGACACTATGAGATCAAACACAGCATTCATGTGAATCAAAGACAAAACAGAAACGTTGTTCCTAGTTTTGGTTAACTTTCGCTATATTAGATGCTCCAAAAGAATAAAAGATCTTTTGCTGCCAGTACCACAGCTCTTTTGGCTCTTAAAAAGCTTACATCCATCTGATCCTGCACTTTACCTCACACTTTCAAGCTGGAGCACTTAATTAAAAAGTTCATTGGTGCATAGCGTTAAAAAGATCAAGCCAGGGCTGCAGTGATTTTCAAAGCATCGGTGGTGTGCTTTCTGCATGTCTACACAGATACCATTAGTAACAGCATATAATCATTACTTTTGTGCAAGAAGGAATTTGTGAAAACAAACGGTGAGGTTCTACTTTATTTAAAGTTCCACTCATCAATATATAACAACTGTGTAATATGACTAGGTGCACGTAATAGAGCCATTTAATTAAACTGCAAAATAAATGTATACAATTATTCACTGTAGTCAGTTACTAATCAAAACGTAAGTGATTAGACAGAAGTTACAGCTGAGCAATACTGTTACTAACAAGCATACTAATATGACATTACATGACTGACTGAAAACCTCTGGTCTAAAAATAACAGTTTATGGCATAAACAATGCCATAAATCCCATAAACTAGTCTCCACAGTTCCCAGACATTTAGGGACTGTAGTTAAAAGAAGTGGGGAAGCTACACATTAGCAAAAATGGGACTATCCAAAGATTTTTGAGATGTGGTGATGGCATCAAATTCAGAAGGAGCTAATATTTTTATTTAAAAAGTACATTTTGGCGGGGCGTGGTCTGCCGTGTGGCTGTGAGGGAGGCGGATGCACCTGGGCGCCATGAGCAATCACGCCTCCCCCGTTTAAGTAGACTGAACTAGGTCCTGATGTTGTTGTTAGTGTGTGTTACTGCGAGCTGAAAAGCTGCAGCCGATTGTAAAACAGCAACCGTGATAATAAAGATGCTGAAAAGCATGAAACCGTGGACGGGTCTGCGGTGAAGATTAAATATTTGATATGTTTTTATGATCTATTGTGAATAAAATATGTCTTTATGAGATGTTTAAATCATTGCATTCTGTTTTTATTTATATTTCACACATCCCAACTTTTTGGAATTGGGGTTGTTTGGATATAGATTGTCTGTAGGTTATGGTTCTCAATAATATTATGAAAATTAACATTAACTAATGGAGAAAACTTACTGAAACATTACTTTACCACTATGTGGGGATATCCTTTGCCTCTCTGAAAGGACTCTACCTGTCCCCTCTGTCTCTGTGCCGGGGTCTGGATGTGTCTGAGGGATTTTCCTTTTACTTTGTTTGTCATTTGCTGATTGGAGTAGGCTGTTTTTCACAGTTTTTCGTGTGTTCGTGTAAATTGGTGTGTTGCCACAGTAGCAAATAGCCTCTCCACACATCTCAGTTTGCAGTGTTTTCATTTAGAGCTGTAAAATATCTCCACATGACGTTCTTCTTTCTCTCTGCCATCGCTCTCTCTCACTGCAGCCTACATGTGTCTGCTCAGTGCGGCTGCTTCACGTGAAACACAGGAGGAGGAGGAGTAAAGTATGCCAACATCATCATGTGACCACCAGCCATGTGACATCAACTTCTCAACCATTTTCAGATGCATAACAATCATGGTGACAATATAGGATCAAGTGAATAAGGGTCAAGCCACACAGGCCTAGAGGCCAATCTATGACCACCTGGCAACCAGCAGTCGTAAGTGAAAAATGAGTTTTCCCCAACAGGTTTAGAGCGGCTGCCGGAGGTTTACAGCAGGCGCTGAGAAAATGATTTCTAAAGCTCCAGTAACACAGGCCTACAGACTGGTCAGTGACACCCCCCACCCACCCCCGGCAACCATCTGTCGCTAAGGAAAATGCGTATTTCCAAACCAGTTGGCAAAAACTGTCTTGTGATTGCTTTGGGTGTTGGAATATTGCTTTAGCTGTAGTTTGAATAGAAGCAACAAATGCGTCTACAAACGCTGGCCAGCTGCTCTCTGAGCCATAATGAAACTGTCAGGTCCCTCGTGGACACACCTCTGGTATCAGAATCCTACGTCAACTTGTTCTAAAGTTATTGTACTCACAAGATTTTCAGGTAACTTGACTTTTGAACTTGATGAGCGAGAGCTTTGACTGAGTGCAGCCTCCAGGAACCACTGCCAACCAGTCAGGGAATACACATTTCCCTAGCAACCACTGGTTAGATGATGTCCAATATGGCAGACAGCTCTTGGACAAAGTGTGCATGACATCACGTGAGAAACCTCAATACAAGGAGCGATGTCTATTTTCTCAGTACTAAACGTAGAGGGGAGAAACTGAAACCAAAGTATCAATCCCATCACGCTATTATCAATCCGATACCAACACCAACACTGGTAATGATAGCGTCGATCCGCTCATCCCAACAAGCCCGGTTGATATATGTGATCTATATCTATAAACTGCTCGCACTGCAGGGATTTAAATATCGTAATTGCATGAGTGACACAATGGTGTTAAGGGGATGTATTTTCAGTTGTAGGGTGATACCTTCAGGGGAACACTTCTCTCAGATTTTTAATGAAACAACATGGCAGCTGGACGTGTCAGAGGAGGAATGAGAAGGAAACTTGGCTTGCTGCAGTGGAATGTTTAAAAGCCAATCCCCTCACAGCAATGTATGTGTTAGTATGTGGTTCAGTTCAAATGAAACCTTACTCACCCCAGCTGCAAAGCCTAAACTTCCATCCAAGATGCGCTTCTGAAAAGGGCAGACAAGAAGAGAGATTGTGAGTGAGGCAGGGAAATCAATACCGTAGTAACCCTGACAGTGGAAGAGCCAGCAGTTCAGTACATTCCTCACCATCGACTTAACTCGACAAAACAGGCATGTGTTACAGGAGTCAGAAATGGTAAAAGTACATCAAAGAGTGTGTTTTTGCACAGTGTTTTCATGCTTTCTGATTCATTTCTCTGTGATTTAGCTGAATACATTTTCCGATTTATCATATCACTTAAAGGTTGCATAAACAAATATTGACATCACTAGCTGCTAAAGTGTTCTGGATTTTCTCACTGTCTCTCCACATAGACTTAAATTCTATATTTGGCGAGCTGTCGGGTGATGGTGAACACACCAACACGTAAATAAATTATTCAACTCTGTGTATGCATTTTGCACCTACAAATAATTTTTTGACAAAAAGTCCAGCTGTGCTGTCTTTGAATGCAGCTGATCCACAAGCAGAACACATACGGCTGAAGTGAACGTGTATGAGACTGTGTGTTAGAAAAGACTGTAGCCACAGTGGCGCCATATATTGTAACGTCTGACCGATATAGGGTTTTTAAGACCGATACATACACATGCAGATATTTGGTGATTTAAAAATTTGATCTTGCAATATATATCTGCCAACACAAAACATAAACAGAGTCCCCTAAAATTTGTTTCCTGTGGTTATTTATTTACTCACTTGTGCTCTGCCTGACTTTACTTGGATCAGCTGGTTTTTGTTATTGTGTCATTCCAAATATGTGTGTTGCCAACAGGGAAGTGGCAGAGTGACTTTTCCTCTCTCTGGTGGACAAACTATTCAACATCGCTACTCATTTGATGGGTTAAGGATGCTTCCTCCATCTAGTCTTCATTTTTAAAATTTCATTTGACGACCACTATAAATGCTGATACGGAGCTCGGCAAACAGCGAGTATCTGCCGATAATAAATTGAAAATTGATATAGCTGTAATACATTCGTTTTAAAGTCTTAACATTATTGAATTTTCCACCATAAGTTACTACATTTTGATGGGAGAGTGGCATGCTAAGTTAACATCTAGCATGTACGCCAACCACAGACACACATATCTGCTGATTAGTGCTAATCAACAGTGAATAAGATAATTTAGAGAAAATGTTATAAAAGACACCAACAGCACAATCATAGATGAGACAGCAGCAACTCATATTAGCTGAGGTGATACCTTGCTGCCTATCAGAAACACTGCAAACTTTAAGCCTGACTACTAGCAAAACTACACACGTTCATAACTTAAGAACTACAGAAGTACAGAAACTTTTGTTAAAGTAAAAGTTGAAGCGCAGGCTTTGAAATGCACTCAGAGTATGTAAATAAAAAGTAGCTTTTTACCAGCTAGTTTTTCCCAAGCTAATTAAACCTCACTTCATATTAATATTGTAATAAAATAATAATAATACAAAAAAATACAAAGTTGTTGTTTTTTTAATGTTGCTTTTTAGTTGTGTTGGTTTTGAATGCTGCTTAGTTGGACATTTCAACTTGGGAGTCTATGGTGAATTACCCACTTGTAGAGCCAGTCTCAAGTGGCCCTGGTAGGAACGCTTTGTTTTTGTAGGAGCTGCCAGCACACAGAGAAAACGTGAAACATGGAAGGGCCCTGTCTAGCTGGCTTGCAGCAATCAAACTTTCAAAATAAGAGAAAAGTAGTAGATTCATTTGAGATAGCATTGTTCTCTCAGATTAAAAATATATATATATATAAAAATGATAAATTCTAAAATTTGTCACCAAATGTACTAGGCAGCTGTAAATTGACCTGGTCAGTCTAAGTCCATGGGTGGAAAACTCCAGCTCATCAAATAATTTGCTAGTATTTCTTTAGAAGAGCAATTCCTGGAGCTCAGAGTAACACTCGTTACCTGTCGGCTGGAGAAGATGAACACCAGAGCAGCTCCGGCAGCAGTCAGACCCCATGTGAAAAGAGTCCCCAGCAGGGCCTGGGTCACAGGGCTGTAGCCTTCTAGCATAGTGACAGACCTAAACAAACAACATGCCCACACTAAACGTTAGCCCATGGCACATCTGCATTATATTCAAAAAGATAGGAGACAGAAAGACTGCAGAAAGACTTTGAAAACTAGAATAAAATTTTTTTAAAAGGGTGCTTTTAGGTAATCCTACAAGGCTACAAGACTCCTCTTAAATCAACACACATGCTAATGCACAGCCCTCGTGTGACTGACTCACACCTCACACCTTGTTTTTTCAGCACACAGTGGAACAAAAAAATTGTTTCAAATCCTGTTTGCTTTGCATTTTAACATCCTGGATTTTTTTTTTCCCCATTGCTCCACTACGATTATTATCACTGCCATCCTCGTTTTTTAATCATCAACACACCAATTTTTCATGTTAATATACAAAAGATTTACTTTTTAAATTCCAGTAAAAACTGTTAGTAGTAGTAGTTGTTAGTAAAACTGTTATTTTCAATTTGTGTGCCTATAAGCTCTGTCTTATAATAAGCCTGTTTTCTCTTTTTATATCACAATTAACTTTTGGTAAGTGATAGTGTAACGGCAGCCTGAAAAGTTCAGCCACGTGTGGTCAGATGAAAAATAACAGGAATATGCAACCTTTATGGAAACAGCATTTTTTGGTCTTTTCTCTTCTTCTTCTTTTTTATTTTTGTTCAACCAATTCAAGATGAAAACATTGCAGTTAACTTTAAAGTTGTTGAGACAACATTCAGCAAAATGACAAGCAAGATTTCACAGGTGGAGCTGTGTGTGCTTGTGTGTGCGTGTGTGTGCATGTGTGTGTGTGTGTGTGAAAGGACACAATTAAATTACATATTATCCTTTTAAAAAATGTTTAAAAAAAGATTCATTTTTCATTTTATACAAGACACGTTTTACATCATTTTACATCACATATAGCCCACTTTGGATGCAAGTGGACCACACTATTTAAACTAGTGCAAAGAAGTTTAATTACGCATTTGATCAAACGTTTAATACCTGAGATATTTTAATATAATATGTCATTTCAACAATAAAAAAATGTTGCTTTGAGCTTAAATTGTAATAAATAAATATTTAAATTAGATAAAAAGTTCTGTTACTTCACTGCACAGACTGTCCTGTGATTATAAAACTTTATTTTTTTGTAATTAAATGTCTTTTTGTGTTTTGTTCTATTTTGCTTTGCTTCTTTTTACGGTGAACTCACTGCAAAAATCGTAAATTCCTATAGTAGATTGTAAAAAAAAACAGGAACTTTCTGTTATTCAATCGTTTACCTATTAGTTGTTTATGTTGGTGTAGTGTGAATGGTCATGGAGGAGGTCTTTATCAATAGAAAAAGCTGTACAGTCAAAGTCAAAAACCTATGCCCTCCAGTATATTTTCCAAAGCCATCCAGTGGGCAGATTGGTGGGCTGATTCTGGCCCCTGGACCTTATTTTTGACACCCATGATTTAGTGAAAATGATCATTGGGATGGTTACTTTTAAATTTTTTCCCAGAAAGGCACGACGCTGTCTATAAAAAAAACTATTCTGTGTGCAGGTGTGTTATACACGTTGCTTTTTGACATGTCTAATTATTGAAGAAAGAAAGAAAAAAAGCCTGATCATGAAAACATGTTGGTTAGAGCCCCCAAACATTTGTGCCCAGGAGTTTGTAACTGGCAGGTGTGCCAACAATACTGTCAGACTATGTGAGACTGCAGCAGTAAAACCCTGGTAGTGTTACAATGAACAAGAGAGGAGCACATAGGAAAACCAGCATAGGGAAAATATTCGCCTGGTACGCGTGGATTTATTTTGGAGCATGAAGTTAAATGTATTTCTTTCGTGTACGTATACAATCAGCTTTAAACGACAGCTGACTCTCGTCAACAGCTGTTAACTGTTTTTTTCATTTTCTCATGTTTTCCTTTGCCTTTGCTCTGTTCTGCGGTATAACCGGTCTTCGTGGAGACCTTCTGGCAAATCGAGTTTTAAATACCAATACACATGAGGATAGAATACAGAAAACAGAGGTAAATGAAAGCAAGCCGACCGTCCTAAAATATTCGCCCTGTTTTTCAAAAATATCAGTGTTATATTTCCATAACACGGTGTTTCTGGTATTGTGAAGCGAATTTAATGAATTCGGCACAGTTCAATTTAAATCTAAATCTACGGTATCGCTAATTTCTTTATAAGTCTTTCAGGTTTACTCACTTCTTTCCAGCAGCACTCCGAGTGCTCCGTATTTACTTCCTACTTCCTAGTACACGTGTCTATGACTCTATTAGCCCCGCCTCTGCTCGCAGCCTATTGGCCACCAACTTTAACAGTAGTAACCGAAGACAGCTTTCATTATTTTTTTTTATTTTTATTTTTTAATTATTACTAGAAGTAGTATTATTATTGCATATTTATTTATTTAAAATTTAAGCCAACTTTATTTATAAAGTACTTCAAAAAAAGCAACCACTGACTTAAGTGCTGAAAATAAGAATAAACATATTAGCACGTTATCCAACGTGGGGCAATACTTACAAATGTTCGCTATCATCAATCTTTATATTACAAAAAAGGGCCATAAGGATAATCCATAAAACTGGTTACAGAGATCATACAAATCCACTATTCTTAAAATCAAAATACTAAAATTTACAGATCTGGTCCATTTTCTCACGGCACAAATTATGTATAAAGCAATAAACAACCTACTTCCTGACAATATTCTAAAATTGTTTTCTATAAGAGAACGGGTATACAATTTGAGGGGGGAATTAAATTTAAAACATCCTTGTATCCGTACAACATTAAAAAGTTTTTGCATTTCTGTGTGCGGAGTAAAGCTGTAGAAAAGACTAAGTAAAGATATGAAGCAATATCCAAGCATGAGTCAGTTTAAAAAGCAGTTCAAGGATATGGTTTTTGCAGGGTACAGGGAGGTGGTAGAGATTTGATAGGGTGTTCTTGTCCAATATTTTCATAATGCCGATGTGTGTATATATGTGTGCAGGTGCACGGGTATGTTGGTAGTATGGGTATATATATCTGTAGGTTGTGTATCCTTTGAGGTGTTACTGGGGTTATTGAATATGTGTATATGTGTGTATGTGTATATATATATATATATATACATATATATATGTGTGTGTGTGTGTGTGTGTGTGTGTGTGTGTGTGAGAGGGAGAGAGAGACCCTTTTTGGCAGCATCACATTGTTGACTGGTTGACTGGTTGACTGGATTAGATCCTGTGTGTGTGTCTCAGTGCATTTGTGCTTCCATGTGTCCATATTTGTAATTGTGTGTATCTGCTGGCTGCTCTTTCTTGTTTTGCTTTTTTTAATTTCTGCCAATTTTTCACTGTTGAACAACAAGTAGTTTTGAGGGAACTAAACCATGTTCAGCTTTTTTTCAGCTGTCCATTTTGCTTTTCCAATATTTCTACTCAAGTTATTACTATTCTGCTAAATCATAGTATTTCTGCTACTTTATAGTATTTGTGCTAAATACAATATTTCTGCTACTTTATAGGATTTCTGCTATTTTATAGGATTTGTGCTAAATATCGTATTTCTGCTTAAGTATATTATTTCTACTAAATATAGTATTTTTGCTAAATTATAGTATTTCTACCAAATCATAGTATTTCTGCCAAATAATAGCATTTTTTCTAAAACATAGTATTTCTAATAAATAGTCTTTTTGCTAAATTACAGTATTTC
>VUQG01002584.1:0-13531 GCA_015106755.1 Etia nguti
CAGACACGGGAATCCAAACTCTGCACAGACAGACTCCAGACTCAAACTGAAGTGACAGTGCCAACAACCGCAGCACCGTGCCAATCAATGCCCCATAAACAAAGACATGATTTTACTTTGAAATATTAAAATAAAAAAATATAGCTTTGGTTCCCAAAAGGTTGATTCTGTTCATTTGGACGTAACGTTTTCAGTGGGAGAAACTTTTCCTCACTCATCCAAGAGACTTCTTCAGTCTCAGCTGACTGCAGGTTTCCCCAACCTTATAAACAGTACATTTGCATAATGACTGAAACCAGCCCACTGAAGGAACAATGGGCTGGGAGGTCAGTTCTTTGATCATTAATATGCAAATTCTCATGACCATTGATCAACAACCACTGATCAAGCTTTGGTTCCAGTTAAATTCCTCTGTGAACAAACATGTGCTTCTATAAATCTTAAACATATTTAAGTTTTCTAATTTTTATCATTTCAATTCATATCAATATTATAATTGTATATCATATGCATAATATATATTATTGAATTAACATCACATTATATAAGATATAACATTATTATGTTGTTTCAACATTATGTTTTTTATCTTATTTTAGTCCAGTTCAGGGTGTTTTCTCTAGCCGTTACCCTAACCCCAACCCTAACCCTAACCCTAAAACCTAAAACCCTAAAACCACATTTTGAGCATCATAAATGCCTTCAAACTAATGGGGACAGGCATTTTGTCCCCATAATTTTCTGTCCTCACAAAGATGTCTAAAAACACACACACTCACACACACACACACCCTCTTGCAGAGTATAATGAAATGTTTTTAGGTTTTTTGGTTTAAATGTGGCTGTTTCTGGAAGCCGTGACATGCGTGTGTCCTCTCATGTGCTCCTTGCTGTCGTCTCATACACATATTTATTAATTATTTAACAGCAGCAATTTTCCGTTGAGCTCGTGGGAAGCAGCTGTTGTTAAGGAAGCATCAGGCTCTTTGTTTGGGAAGCTCACGTTGGATGTGTTCAACTTTATGGGTCAGATGTTCTCAGGCACAGTGTGGACTGAAAGTAACCTCTTAATTTGGAAAGTATGTTATTATTACTGTCACATAATTTTAATTTGTGTAAAAATAAAACTTCTACAATGTAGTAGTGCAAAGTAGAACTATTTGAATAGTTTATCTTGCAGCTACCTCCGAGGTTTGCAGAAGATCCTGACTGGCTGTTCTCTTTTACTTTCAGTGACTAAATAAGGTGCAGAATATTTTATGATAAGTGCAAATATCAGAATTTACAGTATTCAGTTGTTTGACTGGTATGAGGTTCTGGAAAGGCAACGAAACACACTGAATAGAGCTATCTTGACCAAATGTCTCTTTGCGTTAATGGCTTTCATGCTGAAGGCTTTGAAGTAAAGCAAACCTGTTTAAAAAATGAAATATGTCCCATAAAATCTAGGATTGAATATTGCAGTTAAACTGTCAAGGTTTGCCCCATATCCAGGAGAAACTTGGTTTCCTCTTAACAGCAATTACAGTTTTTAACTTTATCATGTAACTACATTTTTAAATTCTTTGCTTTGCCCCCCACTAAGTCATAATCTGATTTTTTTTTTTTTTGTCCTTATCGGCATTGTGTCCCGACACTGTGGAGCTTCATAAGGAAATGAAATTCTGTCCAGACTACCTTTAGGGATTCCTGTCTGTATCAGAAAGACCAGCATTAAGCAGGTGTCACACCTCAGGCACAACGACTGAAATAACTTCACTCAGCAGCTCATCACTGCACAGATCTTCACAAATAAAGAGAGTTTATTTAAATTTATAAATGTTATGCAGTTATCTAAACAAAAAGTGATGAAGTATCCTGATTATGATCCTCTGCACATGTGACCCTGGAGTCAAGTTCATGCATGAGGCATCCACAGAGAGTGCAGAGGGGAAAGAACAAAAGTTGGCGAGTGCACAAAAAGAGGAGAGAGCAAAGGTCGGGTACCATGCAGGCAGATATATTTGCCTACAGTGCAGCAGTCCTCAGAAATGAAGCCTGAGGCTGTTGGCTCGTTCTGCCGGTTTATAAAATTCTGATTTTCAGCCAAAACATCTGGCTGCTCTAATACTTACAGGCACGCTGCAATAATATAACACGATCTGCAAGTGTGCCTTTTTTGTCTCCTGTTCAGCTGGATCAAACTCAGCATGTTTGTCCGAGTCAAAATATATCATTATGTAGGCTAATAGATGGGAAGATCTGAATTAGGAGAAGGAGCGATCCGCGCTGCAGTCCTGGATGACAAACAAACACTAAACTCAATTATCTAAATGTCTTCTGTTGCTTTCTCTGTGCGTGTCCATGTTTGCACAGGGTTTACAGTCACTTTTATAGAAATGAAAGCAGACTTTTAATCTTCTCCTGCACTCATAAATTTCTGTGCTCACATGCTGACAATATTTCCACATTTACACTTGATAATATCTTCATTTTGCTATCCACTGACACCTGCAGTCTTATTTTAGCTTCCAGGCCGGTCTGCACACCTTTCCATCCGTGACCTCAAACCAAAATTCTGCTTTGCAAAGAAAATCTTCCTCCATATAAACAGAAACCAACGGGAAATGTCAACTAAACGCCTTGACTGGACATTCAGGCAATCATTCAATGTCAAATATTTGCTTAACAGAAATGTTTTCAGGCTTGTTAGGTGAATCACTCAAGCTTAAAAGGATTGTGGTCATGGGGAAAGGAACTGTTGAGAAACAGGACTTAAACCCTCGTTTTTGATGGTGTGCTGACCTCCAAACTTCACATTTCACTGCACTCAAACATCACACTGCTTCCTTCCTTGGCACTAAAGATAAACACAGAGTTGATTTTAGCTGTTTGAGCAGAGGGGCGGCTGCAGCCATGTTTCAGTCCCTCAGCGCACCTTCACGTCCTCAGCTGCCAACTCAGATCCCGACACACTCCAGCGACACACGGTGCACTTGTTACCCCAGATCGCTATCGGTGCTACTTGCCTGTGCGTCAGTGCTGTTATCGGGGCTGTTTGGTGACCCCACCCCCGCGCCCCCACCCACTCTCCTCCCCTCTGTCCCCTGTGAAGTCACCCAGAGGGCCAGATCACAGCAAAGCCAACATGTGGTTTGAGTTAGCGTCTCAGAAACCAGCCCTCCATACGTGGGGCTGTGTGCGTAATCCCAGGGCTCGCTGGTCAGCCTCTGCTTGTGTAGTGTATAATTGTGAGTGCAGAGCTAATTGTGTTTGTGTGTGTGACTGTTTTTATAAATATATGCCAGCTTTTGTTAAAAGGAAGTAGTAGTTTGCGTGTGGTTGTATCCTCACACAGGAAGTCAGCATGCTCTGTCTCTGGAGACTGAACAAAACTGAGAACTAATTTTAAATCTCAAGTGTATTTAGTCGCTCTCTCACACATAGGCAGCATATTTCTGTCCATACTGTGTCTGTTTCCGCCTCTCTGGCTCTGCTGGTTGGACTGTGCAGCAGCCAGGTGGAGGTTTTGGCTTTCATCAAACTTTTATCTGCACGACATCTCAGGAAGCAGAGCAGGAGGGAGAAATGAACCGGCTCGTTCCAGCTATTTTCTCCTTAGCTGATTATTTGATTAACTTCTCGCTGTGACACAGCATCAAATTTTTCCCCTCTCTCTTTATTCCAGGTTAGCTCGATTTACTCACTCACACAAAAGTCCCTAAGAAAGGCCATTTGAATTTGTGACCGCTGCGATAGGCATCTCCCCACTTGTAAAATCATTTTCTGATTGAACAGAGCGATGCTTGTTCAATCTGAATCCGAATTGAAGCAGACTAAACATAATAGCACTGGAATAACTTTAATTGGTTAGTGAAAATGAATAATAGTGCCGTCAGCATGCGTGAAGAATGATGAACATGATAAGGTCAATCAACGAGGATAACATCGGCAGCTGAAGGGAATAAACGCATGAAAACATAGCGCTGCTGAAAATCAGGCGGTACTTATTAAAAATGAATCACCTGTCAGTGTTTAGCAGTCATAACAAGTGAGTTAAAGCCAGAGTCTGAAGCACTTTTTACACATGAACTCGTTGGCAGCATCAGGCAGGAATAATTTTCCATTATGTAGACTATTTAAAATGAAAGATAATTATTTATTGACACATAATAAACAGTAAAGAAACAGAATCGGGGGCATAATCTAGGTTATCAGTGGGGTGCCAGAAAAACAAGGTGGGGAGGGATCCATAGGTAATGGTAATATTTGTCATAAATGCATACGCACGTTTTAATGAAAGGAGGTGACGCAAGTATTAAAATGATAATCCGAAAAGTCTGATAATAACTAACTAAAGCTTTAAATAGCATGGAGTGCAATATTTATGAAATACTGTGGAACAGATGGAGAAAACAGCACAAATACTTAAAGTACATTAAACTGATTTCAGGAAAGTCTTTGAGGAAATGTAATCACTTACATTGCACTACAGGTCCTATCCATGCTCTGCCTGGTGATACTGGTCTTATATAGCTTTTTAAGATTGATAGTACTTTACCCAATGGAACTGATGTCCCCAACTTTGTCTTTTGTTGGCATTTATTTATCATAATATCAAAAAGTAGTTAATTAGTTGATTTAAGTCTGATCTAAAATCTAATCTTGATCAGGGTTCATGTTTTTTAAATCGTTTCTTGAATTCCTGGCATTGCTTAAACCTTTGTTCATATATTTTGTTCATCTATCTCCACCCAGTCACCTGCACACGATGCTCATCTATTGATGAGTGTGATGAGTATCTATTTAAACACATGAGGAGATCCTGCGATGCATTTTTTCCTGACTTTTTAGGGGGAAAAAAAAAAAGAAATACAGACATTCATGTGTTTTTCGAGACGGAGCGTCAAGCTGATTTTCAGTTTAGGAAAAGTAACTCTTTTTTTCTCTTAAAATCCCCCAAAACATTTTAAAAATATCTTTGCAAAAATGTGATAATGAAACACAAAAGAAACAATGATGCCAAACCACAACTAAATTTAAACACTACTTAAACCTTTGAAAAATGTCACTATTGGGAATAACAAATTAGGTTTTGCAACGAGACCCCTGCAAAAAAAGTGATCCACACCAGAGCCAAATGTGCTCTGGGCACTCTGGCCTGAACTTTGCTCCGTTGGTAACTGGCCGTCCCACTGGGACCAATCTGTTTGTTGGTCCAGCGGTATATTTATCAACTCCTTCTTCTCAGTGGCACTGATATCCTGGGGACGTGGAGACTGAGGCACGAATGGATGGCTGGATGGATAGATTATTTATTTGTCGGGGGTTGAAGATTACAGCATGGCAGTGCGAGCTG
Organism: Etia nguti; assembly: GCA_015106755.1. Lineage (NCBI taxonomy): Eukaryota > Metazoa > Chordata > Actinopteri > Cichliformes > Cichlidae > Etia > Etia nguti. The sequence continues at coordinate 5,339 of VUQG01002584.1, forward strand.
GCATGGGTTGATATTCCCAGAGATGGAGAGACCTGCGTCTTTATATACCAGACCCCCTGACATGTTTTATTAACATGTTTGATTTGGTGAACGTGATACGCTGAGTGGGTGGTTTTCCAGAATAAAACAACTCACTGCTGAACTTGTGGAAAGACTCAGCACAAGTCATTTTATTTTAGCCGTGATGTCAAACTTACTCATTGGCTTTTCATCACATACTTGTCTTTTCTGTTTTATTGTCTCTCTGTCTTTTTAACCATGAACACAGCATTGCCCTGCACCTGTATGAACACTCGTAGGTTCCAGATGATGAATCCCAGTGGTTGTAGCTGAGACAGACACTCAGCAAATACTGAATAGTATACTGGGGTAACACTATAACACCAAAAATGGCAGTTTCCCCGTCAGTGTCCCCAAAGAGCAAATCAACAGCCAAAACGAACAAGTCGTCCACAACAAAGTCCAAGTTAAAGTCTTTAATCCAACAGAAATGTTGTGAAAAGACAAAAGTGAAGCGTTTATGGGAGGAAAGTCGCCAACATCGTGAATGTTTTCTGGGCATTATAACGGACTAAAAGTGGATCACGCCAAATAATTAAAAAGCAAAGGTTCTTAAACTGTTGCCCTCACAGATAATGATAATATTGGATCCTTTTCTTAAATAAACAAAAAGTCCAATATTTTCCTTTCATTAGTTGGCTTGTCTTTTTCTAGGACATCTAGGACTAAAATCTGATGGTGCTCCGTTCATGTTTATGCAGAAATTTGCAATATTTCAGCTACTCTGGGTCCTGTGGGCTGGCTCATCCTACAGGGCTTCAGTCATACTGACATCTGAGAGTCCTGAGGCTGAGTCAGTGGCTTGAATTCTGTGTGCTGTTTTTCTTAAAGCTTTTCCTGAGCTGTTAGCATGCTGATTACCACTACAAACATTCTCACTACTGGAAATACTGGAAGCATTTGGCTTATAGAGCGTGCAGGTGAGAGGAAATGTTGTTCTCTTGCTGTATGACCCACTACTCCAATTTCATTGTACTATTGTACTAAGTATGACTGTGCAATGACAATAAAGAGTTATCTTATGCTCTCGAGTTTGGGTTCACTGATCACATGTTCCTGGCCCAGAAGCCTGTTTTAATGCATCCAACTAACACAACCATGTTTTATTGGTGGGATACAGTTTTATGTTGGAATGCTGTGTTTTTCCTCCAAACACTTCTCATTCCAAACCAGAAACCTTTAATTTAATTTACTCACAAAAGATTGTTCGGCCTTGTTCATGTGACTTCAGCAAATTGCAGACGGGCACCAGTGATCTTTTTGGAGAGCAAAGGCTTTTTTTCCTGATGCTCAGTGTCGTCTTGGTTCTGAGAGATGCATTTTAGATGTTACAAGTTACTCTAGGGTCAGCTGTAATATCCGTGACGATAACACGCCTCATTCTTGAAGGGATCTCTGCCGTCTTTAAAATCATTTAGTTTGAAGTCAGTCTGTTTGAATCTGGGTGGATGATTCTGCTGAGATGACTGGATGTGCACTGGATGGATTTCTTTGTGTCTCTTGTGTCTTTAGAGTTTTACTTGTCATCTTCCTCTCATATAACAGACTCTGACACCGTGTGTTTCTCTTTCATTGAGTGCAGTTGGAGAACTTCATTCAGAAGAACAACAGGCGTGACGTTGCCAACATGCAGTCGCATGTCGTTCACAACCAAACGGCCACGATGCTGGAAATCGGCACGAACCTGCTCACGCACACAGCAGAGCAGACACGCAAGCTCCATGTAGTCGAAGCAAAGGTAAGGAGCTGCCAGTGTGCCAGTGAACCTGTCATCTAAAAACAGGGTTTATTCTCTGTTTTGTTTTTTTTCTCCTACAGGTCCTAAACCATACATCTCAGATAGAGATAAAGCTTCTGGAGAATTCTCTGTCCACCAACAAGCTGGAAAAGGAGCTGTTACTGCAGACTTCAGAGATCAGCCGGCTGCGAGATAAGAACAGGTGGGAAATGTTCTTGTTCAATCAGCGTCTGCGTAGGTGGAAAATTAATCATAAAACAATTTAAAATCACTCTGAGTAAAGACAAAGGGTAAAAGGACTACTTTTTTCTACAATCGAATGCTTGTACAGGGTTTGTCCTGCGTCAGAATTGGCCTTTGGGGGACATTTGATTAACAAAAACATCTGCTGTGAGTTAATTGAGTTAATAAAACCTCGGTTAACAAAACTGGTTAAGAAACAAGAATAATACAGGAAAGGATTGAAGCCTCTTTAAATGAGGCAGAATTTCTTTTTTCTGTACAAGATCAACTGAAGTGAAGTTAGCACAACACAACATTTAAAAGCAGCTGCCAAGTGATCATGTGAGACTGAAACCGAGGGACGCAGTACGCTTCTACGACAGAGGCACGTCGCAAAGTAGCCACACCTCATAGAACCTCCTTTCTAACACTAATAAAGACCATAGCTTGCAAAAGGAACATCATATTGTATTCATTAAGACTCCAGCTAGCAGCTGACCCTATAAAGTCACTGAGGTCATAGATCAAGTTAGCCTAAGGGTAGTTTTCCCATGCACTTTTATAAAACTAGACTTCTTTTGGCGTCAGAGAAATTAATCTGGGTTTGAGGCACTTCAGCACTGACTTTACTATCAGAACTGGAAACTATGTTTATCTTTTATATACTATGACCTCATCAGGATCCCAACGTTATATTTTGTCAAAACATAATGAAACTGATTGGATCATATAATGTATGACTGAGGAGCTTTTCTAGCAGCTATTTAAAACATGTTCTTTGCCCTCATAAAAATAAAGCAGTTATTTAAATGGAAGTGTAGTTGAAATATATCAAATGTAATGTTCATTTATTTAGAAAAAATAGGTTTGCTGTAAACTGAATGTATACCAATCAAGTAAATTTAATTTTACCAGATTACATTATATTTAATATTTTACATTCTACCTGATGTCTTTCTTTCTTTTTTTCTTTTCTGTCCCCCCAGTTTTGTTCGTCATGGTTGTAATGATCCAAAATAAAAAATCCTAATAAAGTTCTAATAAAATATGACTATCAAGTGGACCATTATAACAAATGCTGTAATGCTCCACTTGTGAAAGTAAATCTGTTTGGCATTTTTTGGCCTTCAGAAAACATTTCTGATTGCTACACTGCCGGACACCACAGAGAAAAAAAAGAATGGACAAGACTCATATAAATTATTTTTTGCAGTGCACACAAGATAGCTGACAGATTTAGATTCCACTTTTCAGGAATACTGGATCTTCCTCTAGATATGATGTCAAAATGTTGCTTCTTCAGCAGATCAACATCAAGAACAACAACTCAACTTCATGCCGTTTTGCGTACGTCCATGATCAGCCTCTTTAGTAGTGGCATATTTCTGAGATTTCCCCTGCGACACATGAATGTCTAAAACATATTCTGTTGCAGTCTGACAGAAAAAAAAGACGAGCAGCTTATCAGTTACAACATCTGAAATACAAGCAAATCATCACAGCGACGTAAATTTGTCCACAGCTGTTACTGCAAGACGCAGAAATATTTGGAGACACAATATTTTTGTCATTTTTCATTGTGAGGTGAACTTGGACCGTGCACTGTGCAGTAAAATATGCAGAGCCATTATCAAGCATGCTTACAGTAACATACAAAAAGAGTGCGTGTGCGGGTGTGTGGGACTGTGGACATGGATACAACTGATGAAGAGGGAACATTCACTGATGATCAGCCACAACATCAAAAGTACAACTGAAGTCGGGAACAAATCAGTAACATTGTTCATCTCTTTATCGTGAGATGTTCTGCTGGGAACCCATCGTTCTGGCTTTCATGTGGATTTTACTTTGACACATATGAAGGAAATAAGCCAATGAGACCTTTCTAAAAAAAATGTAGGTGTCATGTTTGGTCCGGATACAGAAAATGGGCTACTAAACTAGTCTGAAAATGCAATCAAAGAAGAGCTGATAACATGCCAGATGACATAGAAATTATACAGATCTGAATTCTGTTCAAGTCCTAAGTTGGACTTTATCCCTGCTGTAAACTGAAGCCAAAGCAGTTTGCATCACTGAGCGCATTTTTAGCGATCGTGTCTTAGTTTGTGTCAACAAAACTGACGTCTTTGTGTCTTTTGTTCCTGATTCTTCCTGGTTTCAGGATTTCTAGAAGTCTCTACTTCTAGAAATCCTGAAACCATTAACGCCTACACAATACATTTTTGGCTTGCATACTTTTGAGACCTCAGTAAAACAGCTGTCTGAATCTACAAGAGTATACAAGCTTTGCACACACATTTTAACACACACATTCATACACACTGCTTCACTCATGCTGCACAAACCACAGCGATCAGTGGCTCCCCATCAGTCCACACCACATTAGCGTTTCCCCGTTCATGTGCGGGTCAGCATGTTGAAGTGATCAGAACCAGAAGCTGATAACGTGTTTCAGCTCCTAATGTGACCAAAGTCTCACCTGCTAATGTAGAATAACATCAGTCATTGCTGTAAACGAGCTGCATGATACAGCATGATGGTGGTTCACGGCTGACTCATGTCAGCTACACCTCTCAGAAAGTGGACGTGTGGTTGTACAGTTCATATTCACATATTACTGAACTACAGGAGACTATTGAAGCCTAAATCCTCCTAATATCAGTATGCTTATTTATGTAGAAAGTGTGTAAGAAATAAGTGTTTACTGTATACTGTGTTAAATGACATTACATGTCAAGTTTTTGATATTAAAAACTAAAAAACTGGAGAATTAATGGTCATTTGAATCAGCATCAAGAGACTGCATGCTAACACGCTAATCTCTGATGGTACAGACACAAAAAGTTATTGTGGAGCATTTAGCTGAGTGTTTTTTAAAAAACCAGACGTTATGAGTGAGGCGTGGATCTGACTGCCAGGCCAAAGACACTACATCAGGGGTAGGCAACTCCAGGCCTCAAGTGCCGGTGTCCTGCAAGTTTTAGATGTGTCCTTGATCCAACACAGCTGCTTCAAATTGCTGAATCACCTCCTCAACATGTCTTGAAGTTCTCCAGAGGCCTGGTAATGAACTAATCATTTGATTCAGGTGTGTTGACCCAGGGTGATATCTAAAACCTGCAGGACACCTGCCCTCGAGGCCTGGAGTTCCCCACCCCTGCACTGCATGATCACACTTGCAACTCAGCGATTGAGCCCACAGTCCCACCAGAAAGGTGTTTATGAAGACCGAAGTGAGAAGTGGTCAGTTGGACTTTTATTGCTTCTCTGCTTGGTGGCTTTGGTGGAACCAACAGCCATGATCAACACTAATGTACAGTATAAGGCCAAGAACATGGGTGTTGGATCCACATGGAGAAACTTTGACCACTCAAAGTTTGAGTCTTCCATCATCAGCTATTTAATATTATTTTAAAAAAATAGTGTTCTGATAATGGCTGCCAGCAGTTAGTGTGTATTCAGCATATTTTCACCACACAGGTCACTTAGATGGAGCTTAATTGTAGAAACATTTAAAAGAAGACAAAAATTTTCCACTGGACTCCTGCAGACCAACGCACTCTTAACAAGTTTGAACTGGAAGTTCAGCCACTTCGAGTGTCCCACGTTCCCCTCTGAAACTCCTGCCACTCCTTCATCGGGTTTCATTCATTTGGCTCATACTTTGTTGACCCAACTGTGGGCTGGAGTCTATTTTCAGCAGCTCTACTGCTGGTTCAGCTGCACAGATAACGAGAACTGTAGTCTGATCTGGCACCAGAAATGATGGTCGTAATATTAATCTTTATTTTGCTGCTGCAGCTTCGCTAATGAGACGGAGTAATTTGGGAGGTAAAAACTCTGCTCCCTCAAAAGTAGTATAAAATGTGGTCTTTCACACCATCTTAATCTTTAACAGTCTTGTGTCTTTATCAACATTTTGCTCCTCATCCTCTTCACTTGGATGTAACTAGGATTTCTCAGGAAAGTCTTCATTTCTTTTTCTGCCTTATGCTGCTTGTTTGCATGTGTGTGAAGCTATTGCGAGGGTAGAAATCATGACTGAATAAGGTAAGCTGTTCAAAAACACTTCTAGTTTACATTTTGGTTTTGTAAGTGTGGAATCTCCTGGGCCCTTTCCATTATTTCTTTACAAGTGTTTGTGTAACACCAGGCCTGCAGCACTAGAAAGGCAGCTTTTCTCTTCGCATCTGAAAAAGAAAGAAAAAAACAACCTGCACGAAAATCTGATCTCCCAAAAAATAATATTAGTTAGTCCTCAGATTTTAAAAGACTCATACAGACAGTGGAATGTGTGCAATCTTGCAAATATCACGGAACAATTACTGACTCGCATCTGAACTGTGAGGCAAATTGTGAAACCGTGTGCAGCAAAGGACACCAGCATCTCTTATGTTTAAGGAAGCTTCTTATTTCTGTTGTGATGATATTACCGAGTCTCATTTTTCCTTAGTAAAACAAAAAATAGAGTGTGACAGCAGAGTTTATAAAAGCAAGGCTTTTTATTCAAATTTCCAGATATGACAAATTAAAATCTAAGTGTAAAGTATAAGAAAAAATATAGCCTGAGGAGCAGGATGAGAAGCAGGAAATGATGGACTCCGTATGCAAACCAAGTTAGGATTTTCAGCCTGCGCATCACCAAAACCCTCACATCACCACAGTTCATGTAAAGGTCCAGGACAGCCGTAATGGTCCAGTTTCTTTGTGTCGTGGTTTGGATACCATGAAGAAAAGAAACACAATCAAACTAATCAAAGGTCTGACAGGCTGATTGGTGAGCCACAGCTGAGCCAGCAGCCCTGCACGTCTGTTACAGTTACAGTGGTTAGCTGGTTTCTAGTGAAAATGACTCTTGATAAAAGTATTAAAACATCACCATTACTCTCGTCCTCTGACACTGCTGAGGGTGCGTAGTCTGGCGGGATGACTGAGACTTTTATTCATTCAAGAACAAAGAAAATCAACTTTTCTGTAAAATGAAGTCTCGTTTTGTTTCCTGACATTTTCTTCTGTTTTTCTTTTTGTTGCTTTGTTTTGCACTTTAGGGCCACCGTAGGTCTAACCTGATTATAACCAAACATCCTCCATAGAGCTGATAACGCACAAGAGTCAGAAAACTCTTTCAGAGCATTTCGTTAACTTTGTTGGTTGCATCATCAAAACACAAAGATCCACTTTGTCTTTGACTTGTGTAAATTATGCAATCAAAGAATTTTTGCAATTTCTTTGATTTACTTTTATGGGAAAAGCTCTGAGTCAAAAACTGTGCTGTTCTGCTGTGAGCTGAGGATTTATGAAGTTGTTTCTTTCTTTTGTTTCAGTCATTTGGAGAGCAAAGTTCAGATGTTGGAGTCTAAGCAGCGAGGAGAGCTGGAGGACATGAGACAGGAGAAGAACAGACTTCAAGTTAATAAACCTTTGTAATTTTATATATCACCATCAGAAACATTTTTAAGTTTATGAACTCAAATATCAACATGGATGTTGCCTCATGTGATATTTGCAAGCCCAAAGAACTGGTTTAAAAACCAGAAACTTCTAAACTCGAGTGATAAATGTAAATTATAGAGTTTTAAGCATGTAGATGATGATTTCAGATTAGATTAGATTAGATGAAACTTTATTAATCCCTCGGGTTGGTTCCTCCGGGAAATTCAGTTTCCAGTAGCACAGCACCGACAGAAGTTGCATGTTACAGATACAATAAGGGGAATGAGAGTAAGGATACAAGCATAAATACACCATATATACACATATATAAATACAGAATATACAATATGGATAAATAGGATTGCACATTTGAGTGAGTATATTGCACAGTGATTATTGCACAGTCGAATATAAGAAAAAACAAATATTGCAAATATTGCACAGTGTAAAAAAACCCACTACAGCTCAGTTGTTCCCGCCCTCCTATGTCCCCCTGTTTCCCCTCCCTCTCCCCTCCAGTGAGGAGTTAAACAGTCTGATGGCGTGTGGGACAAAGGGGTTTTTAAGTCTGTTGGTTCTTGACTTTGGGAGAAGCAACCTGTCGCTGAATAGGCTCCTCTGATTGTTTACAACCGTGTGCAGAGGATGCCCAGCATTGTTCATAATGTCCAGCAGTTTCTTTAATGTCCTTTTCTCTGGCACTGTCACCAGAGTGTCCAGCTTCATTCCGACCACAG
>VUQG01002585.1:14801-47597 GCA_015106755.1 Etia nguti
CAAAACGTTTGTGAAAAAAAAAAAAAAAAAAGAATTACTCCTTCGAGCCGGATTCGAACCAGCGACCTAAGGATCGCTGTGATCAGCCTCTACAGTCCTCCGCTCTACCAACTGAGCTATCGAAGGGGGATGGGTACTCTGCAGCGTCACAGCTGTTTTGATAAAAATATCCAACCGGATCTGTTTTTGTAGTTTCCGTCCTTCAATGCAGCCACTAAAGATCTGACCAACACAATAATTAAGTTTCAGTCTTTCTTTATTTTTCTCTTGTAGTACTCATTCACACTCCAGCAGTTACTCTGCAAATATTTACACTTTCCTTGTCATGTCTGTGACGCTCTCCCGTCCCTTTCTCTCTATCCCATACCAACACCTAGCATCAAACCTCTCCACCTTCATGGATAAAAAGAAATACCCACATTTAAAAGTGCTCAAACGGCCTCAGACACTGCACACTTCAGGTCCGGATCAGCCAGATGAGCCAGTCAAGACAAACAGAAATGAAACTTAGTTTGTTTCAAAGCATTCTTTTATTAATAAAAAGACAATTTAAGACCTAATTGATCATACAAAATCAGCATTCTCCTCAGTCGCTGTGCAGTGTTTGAGCCAAAGAGCTGAAACTGCATCAACACAAGAGGAAGTTGTGATTTTTTTAATAACATTTTCAGATATTTTATTTGCTGCTGAACGAAGGCTGGATGATCCCATCTACAAATATCTGCTGCGAGACCTTCTAATGTTTGCAGAACAGCAGCAGGACAGATGATATGTAGAAACCTCACAGAACAGCAAGTGTACAAGGTGTTTGACTCTCTATTCAAATTCATTACATGTCACACTCAGATAAAAGTCTACCATCAAATTCCTTTTCCAAAGAAAAGATGATGCAAATCAGCTTCTGTACACTGACAGGGGGAGAAAAAAGACATTATATTTAATAATACTGTCTTTGTAAACACATTATGACATAAAAAAAAACAAAAAACAAACAAACCAGGAGCATAATTAATACAACATAAATGTACAAAAAAATGAAAAGAAGGCAATTTAATCTATAATAGTGTCAAGAAATATGCTATTAAAAAGCAAAGGTGTACCTAAATTCCATTAAAAAAATGTAATAAAGAAGTGAAGGAAGTACCATTGTTGTATTCACCAAAATAAAAGCCTAAAATGGGAGAATGTTGGTAGCATACACAGTACACAGACGTCGAGATAAGAGGTCATTTAGAGACCCAACTCAGAGACTGAGCAGTGTTTTCAGTTGTGGAGACAAGTGGAGAGACAGGCTGGGTGCACGCTTTCTTAAATGAATCCTTTAAAATCACAGAGCGCATCATCATAAAATGTTGTCATGGTGCTAATGTGTGCTGATTGGTCCGTTAAGGATTTAAGATCGGTTTCCAAACGACAACTCGGTGTGGGTGTGGCTAAAGCCCAGCACAAACGTCCACGCGCGTAGAAGAAGCAGGTGGTCGTGTTGGTTGACGGTGATGTCATCAGGAGGTTGCCCTAAACTGGATGGTGGTGCTGTGACGGCCCTAATACTCAGGAAGACATTTCACTACAGTCGACTCCAACAAATCTACCTGTTTATTTGACACCTTCTATTGAGAACATTTCCTAAAGAAGAAGAAGTAAATTTTTAAACCCTGAAATTTGCAATGTTTATCTACAGGTCCCCAGAGTGCCATTTATTCTGGCCCATCTCACAGCGTCTGAAATCCCCCCAAAAGAGCCAATCAGAAGTCAGTTTGAGCTGTGTGGTGGTGGGCGGGTGCAGCAAATATGATGAACTAGTGTGTTTTCTGTTCTCATGGGAGGAGCCAGAGATGTTTATAATGTTTAATGTTTGTGGGTTAAAAAGCTTTTAAGTGGTCAAACCTTTGAAGCAGTTTTTAATCAAATTTGACTGGCAAGTCTATAAATGCAGATGTTTCAGAGACGAGGAGATTCCATCTGTTTTCTATCAGCAGCCTCCTCCAACACCGCGGCGTTCAAACCAGCTGAGAGGCATAATCTCTCGAGCGGATCCAGGGCCTCCTCCCTGGTTGACATGCCTGAAACACCTCAGCTGAGCTCCTCCTGCTTGACGAGCTCCTCCGATACCTTTTGGTGGAATCTCATTTCTGCTCCTTGTATCCTTAATCTTATCCCTTCAGTCCCTACCTGCAGCTCGGGGCCACAGGTGAGGGGAGGAACATCGTTTGACCGGCAGATCTGCAGATTAACCTTCACCCTCAGATTAGCCTGTTTTTGGAGGTGCTAATTCTCATCCGTCTGCTTCACGCTCGGCTGCAAACAGCTCCAGTGTGAGAAGGAGGTCACTGCTGGCCGAAGCCCAGTGATAACGAAGCCCTACAACGCCATAAATTTGATGTTGTTCTTTTTAAAAAAGTGTGCACCGGCCCTTTTTTGTCACTCAGTAGATGTGAGAGTAAACCGTCAGATCTCCTGAGCCCTCTCCGTCCTCCCCGACCTTCGGACCTCCTGCCCAATCTGATCCCAGCCTCACGCTCGTGTCTCCCTCCTCTTTAACCGCTACCCGAGACGTTCACTCAGCTCTAATGAAACGCTTCATAAAGAGAAAAACTGCATCCAGTGAAACCCTGTAATCTGTCAGAAACAAAAGAATGAAATAAAGAAAATGGTACCTGTGTCTAAGGTTAACTCGTACCACAGTGGCTCGATAGTAAGACTCCGAAGGCGCCCAGCAGGTGAGCAGGGGTCGGTTTGGTCTTTAGTCATTTCACACACACACGATCGCACAGAGCTGAGCTCGTGTAAAACCATCAGGTTAAGAGGTAAAATATGGAATAACTGTAAATGAGGAGGGTTATAGTAACAATGAGGAAATAAAGTGGATAACTCAGCCTGCAGACTGACATGTAGTTCAAAAGAAAACCCGCCAGGGGGCGCCGCAGCACTGCACTTCAACCGCAGGTGAGCAGATGGTTTGAACAAAGGTAGCACTCAGCCTCTCCTCCCCTCTGAAAAGTTAGTGTTACTCTACTCCTATCCTACACTACGTCCATGCACCATCCCTCGCTCTTTCTGCTGCCCCTCCTCCCTCCGTCCTTACTCCCCCAAGCTGCTCCGTAGTCTTCCTCTCTTTGTCCTTCCTCTCCCAGTTTTTATTGAACTGCTCTAACTTTTTTCCTTCTTATTTTTTGACTCTTTCCCAGTAAAGTAAACTTATTTTTATTATTTTTTATTATTAGTACTGATTCACTCTCACCGCTGTCGTTTAGTACCTAAATCCACCTCTTCCTCCTCGTCACTCTGGCTTTTCTTGAGCTGCTGCTGCTTCTTCAAACTTCCACTCACCGCGGTTGATGTGACTGAACAAAATCAGCATCCCCCGTTACCCCAAATCGCCCCTGCGCCCCCTGCTAAGTGCTGGCAGAGAGATTCTGTCTCCTCCCCCTTCTTCTATTATCTTCATGGTTCAGCCTCCTCCTCTTCCTCGCCATCCTCCCTTCCACCCTCCGTCTCCTCCTCTCGCGTTGCCCTCTCACTTCTCCATCAGTGCGTTGTCCTCCGTGATGCCCTGAGCTCGCAGCTCTTCCAGGACGTTGTCGAGGTGTCCGGGGTCAGGGAAGCCGTGGCCCGTCAGGTTGGAGCCGAACTCTGTCTTATGATGGACCTTAAAGTGAAGGGAAGCGATGGGAGAACGTGTCGGTCTTTACATCACAAACTAACAACCAGTCCGATTCACTCTTAGGTCTTAAGTTACCTCGTTCCAGATGACGGTGTCCGACTCTCCTGTAGTGCTTGAAGTACCGACTGAGAAGATCAACCTGCGGTCCCACGCCACCAGGAGCAGTCTGAGTACCTGAGGAGAGGCGGGAAAAAATTAGATATTCAGCCCAGCCTAAAATCAAACATCCATATTTTCCCCGCCGACTGCAGACTGGTTATAGATTTACTGCTTTGATGTGAGTCAGGACAGTTTTGGAGCAATGTCTGCTTTCTCTTCAGTATGAACACAGAGGCCCCTCAAAGCTGTGAGAACAGGACTTGTGCTGTTATTTGGATCCACACACCATTAAAGATAAGCATCCACAGAAAACAAAAAGAGTTCTGTGGGTTCAGCAACATTTCAATGTGATGAAGCTCTGGCGAAGTGAGCATTTTTAAAAACAGCAACCTCAAGGCAATGTACACTCTGAGGTACCCGGCAGTATTAGAGAGAGAGAAACCAATAAGATAACCCCGCCAGTGACAAGACCTTGATGAAAGTGGGGAGGAAGATACTTTTTAACAGCAGGAGACCTCCAGCCAACCCAAAGTAAGGGAGGGGCAGCCATTTGCCTCAATCAACTGAAGTGCTCAGTGCATCGTGGGAAGTCCCCCATCAGCTTGAGCCTTAAGCAGGACGACAAAGGGGTCACCCAAACTGAGAGGTGGTACCTCGGGAGAGGAGCCTGGTAGCAGAAGTCTCCGCCTCCCATTCTACTTCGAGCTTAATTATACTGAAGTGAGGTATCCATCTCTACAGCTGATATCTCCAAAACTGGGTGACCCAAACTGAAAACCATCTAACACTAAACAAATCTGACAGCCGGACGAATGGACGTCTGTTGGTGGTTACCTTGCGTCCTTTCTCGCTGTCTGGGAGGTAGCAGTGTCGGGGAAAGCCTCTGGCAGTGAAGGGCTTCCCTGGATTCGGGTGCTCTGGTCCCTGAAAGGAGAGGAGCAACGTTAGAGGGCGTCAAACGCCACCTGTGAGGGCCAAATAGGGTCGCAGGTCCAGGTTTTTGAAGCGTTGGAGGTACCTGAATGCCCGGTGGGATGTTGTAGATGATGCGTATGGTTTTGCAGTCGGGGTGGCCCGGTAAAGAGTGTGGGATGACATGGTATTCCATCTTCCCTGCCGGTTGGTTTCCAGTCTTCACGCCGTAGATGGTTTTACAGGTGGGACACTGGAGACTGAGAAGAGAGGAGGAAGCAGATCCATTAAACGGAGGACTTTCCTAAAACCTGAGAGGACCATGAGGAGGAGCGTGGTCTGGTTCTAACCTGCCATCCTTGTTGCCGTTATTATACATGGCCACCAGACACTGGAAGTGGTACTGGTGCCCGCATTGTGCCAGCCGCCCAACTGACTCCGCCCTGGACACAGGCCCCACCCCTGGACCCTTGTATCCAGACGGGCCCCCCAGTGGCTCCATGCAGATGGTACAGTCCTGGGAAATATTCAAACAGAGGAAAGGCTCATTCCCCTTTATCTTTGCATGTGGTATGAAATTTCATGATAAAAAACTGAGGTCTCACCTCCTCTGGTGGACTTTTTACTTTCTGCAGGTACTTCTTCACCACCTCCTCTGGAGTTTTACCTGCACACAGAGAGAAGGACGGGAGACGACGGGATGAAACCTGCGTCTGATGGTTAAACATCTCTATGACTGTGAAAGCTGAAAGGACAGAACAGAGAGATCACCACGTGTACCTTTGCGAGCCTGCTTCTTGGTGGTCTTCCTGCAGCAGTGGCCGAAGCCGGGCACCGGCTTGATGTCGCTCTTGCTAACAGGCGGAGGGTGAAGCACGAGCTTCGGAGGCCTGGTCAAACACACGGGCAGAGCGGCAGCGCTCATCAGGATTCCTGTGATCCCTGAAACGCAACCGAAAGAAACAGAGTCTGGTGAGAAGAGCGGAAGACGTCACGCTTTGGTTTCTGCATTCTTACTCGCGCTAAATTTGTTTATATTGAATTGAATTCAGTTTTATTTATACAGCGCCAAATCACAACAACAGTCGCCTCAAGGTGCATTTAGATTGTAAGGTAGAACCTACAATATTACATACAGAGAAAAACCCAACAATCATATGACCCCCTATGAGCAAGCACTTTGGAAACAGTGGAAAGGAAAAACTCCCTTTTAACAGGAAGAAACCTCTGTCAGAACCAGGCTCAGGGAGGGGCGGCCATCTGCCGTGACCGGTTGGGGTGAGGGGAGGAAGAAAAAGAGATATACTCAAATATTTATAAAAATTAGACAGTCAGCCATGGAAAAATCTGGTGGTGGAGCACAGGAATTATGAAAAAGTGACCTGCAGACTGTACAGAAGAACACCTGCCATCAGATCCTGACCTACTTATGTGCTAATGATGTTACTTGTAACAGCAGAAGCAAAGCTGTGATTCTCATTTGGTGAAAGCTGTAGTTCACAACACGACTGAACTGACTGTTAATAGTCGTGGAATCCATCCCATTTATATTGAAATAAACAGGCAGTTAAGGCAGTTATTCGGTTTCCCTCCATGTATTGAGATATTTGAATGACTTGGATAATTCTTACCGGCCAGTGCAGGGTGAACAGGACTGGATCCGTTGAGGTTCTTCACCGGGACGGTGGGCACGCTGCAGGAGAAGAAGACATGAACCGTTTAGTCCGGTGTGTTTCCACACTTCCTCACAGGCAGTCAGATCAGACACAAAACCTCAATACTCACTAAGAAAAGCTGATGACTGTCATTTTCACACAGGTAAATGCACAGAGAGACAAAAATGGAACAAATTCACTAGCTATTTTTATCTCGTTGATGTATCACGTCTGCGTCTTCTTCGTCTGTGCACTGTTTTGTTAGGAGGAGCGTGTGAGGGACTGCCGGGCTGTCGGTGTGTGTGTGTTTATGAGAGCTAATCCTCGGAGTTTCCATCTGCTCACTGAGCTCAAAGAGATGGACGTCACACAGCTGCTTGTTGGGGATTACCTGCCTCGTCACAAAGCCCATCGTCATCACCACCTTGCAAAAACACACTAACTCACATTAGTGAATTTCTTTCTAATAATCAATGTAAATTAGTCTGATATCTACACTGCAGATCACTCAACAAGCTAGCTTCAACATTCAATAACCAGATTTAAAACTACCAAAGCCCATTTTAAAAATCTGTAACTCTCGTATCTCCTCTTTTTTTGTTGTCAATGATTCATTTGGATCTGACAGAGTTCTTTCCCACTTCTGATGACATAAAAGACAAGTAAAATAAAGAATAACATCATTTTTAATGTTGCTTTCATTAGTTGTTTTTCATTTTAAATACACAGTTTTCAGTGGATTTTTTAAGCCATCCATCATCCGTCTTTCTTCTGTTTTTCCAGCTTCAGCTTGAGGGAATTTTAAACTACGAGGTCAATCCCAAAAGTAAGGTCTCCTATTGTTTTAAAAATACAAACAACCGTTTATTTTCCATAATATTTACATCTTCAGACTTATTTATTTTTCTACATAATCGCCATTTCAGTCGATGCATTTTTGTAGACGCTGTGGCAGTTTTACAATGCCCATGTCATACCTGCTCGCCACCGCCACAGAATCGCCTTCCGGACAAATGTCCTTTCAACTTTGGGAACAGGTGGTAGTCACTGGGTGCGAAGTCCAGACTGTAGGGTGGGTGGGTGATGAAGTTCCAATCAAATTTTTGGAGGAGAGCGACAGTTTAACGGGTGGACGTGCGGTGTCGTGGAGAATGCTTATGCAAAGTGCGCACTGGGCGCGCAGTGCGCAACTGTGTTTTGGGACCGAAAGGGGGTATTGTTGGTTGACTTTCTGCCTGTTGGGACCACAATAAATGCTGACAGGTAATGTGAAACACTGGAAAAACTCAGAGGGGCATTTCAGAACCGGAGAAGAGGAATGTTGAGCAAGGACGTAAGCATTCTCCACGACACCGTGCGTCCACACGTCGCCCGTCAAACTGTCGCTCTCCTGCTAAAATTTGGTTGGAACTTCATCACCCATCCACCCTACAGTCTGGACTTCGCACCCAGTGACTACCACCTGTTCCCAAAGTTGAAAGGACATTTGTCTGGAAGGCGATTCTAGGGTGGCGCAGAGCGGGTATGACATGGGCATTGTAAAACTGCCACAGCGTCTACAAAAATGCATCAACCGAAATGGCGATTATGTAGAAAAATAAATAAGTCTTCAAGCTTTAAAATGTTGTAAATATTATGGAAAATAAACGGTTGTTTTCATTTCTAAAACAATAGGAGACCTTACTTTTGGGATTGCCCTCGTAAATCGTAAAGCATGGTGATGACCCCATAGCTAATAGACTGGGCTTAATGATGTGTTCCTGAAGTTTTTGGTGGAACACACCATCAACTCAGAAAGTTGGAGCAGAGCAAGATACCCTGAATTAGCAATCCAAGATGGCAGCACTGAACAATAAGCTTTTATTCTGTACTGCCACTGTTGTGTATTTTTGATTCACTAAATACTTTTTCTGGAACGTGTTAACTTCCGACATCCGAGTTCTGAGGTATCTGGTATGCAGCATACCAGTAGTGACCTCCAACTTTTAAGTACAGTTTATGGTAAACACACACACTGAGCACGTCTCAAAATCCAGTGCTGTGTCCCAGCTCTGCCCTCAACAGGACAGAAAACAGAACACCTCCTTCGAGCCGGATTCGAACCAGCGACCTAAGGATCACTGGAATTGACCTCTACAGTCCTCCGCTCTACCAACTGAGCTATCGAAGGGGTCAGTTAGGCTCAGCTCCCCCTGCCATGATACATATGCAAACAGAGAGCGTGTGAGGCCTGAGAGACGGCAGCGACGATCTGTTGTTTCCTGTTGCTGGTTAAGCTTTAACAGGCCATTAAGCAGCTTTTACTTACCTCGCTCAGCGACGCATGACCACGCATGAGCGAGTGACTCACTGCTATCTGTGTGCATCAGGAAGTGTGTGAGAGGAGGTATTTGTTCACACTTATAAACAGATAAACAGAAGGTGTGAGTAGAAGAAGAGTAAACATACGCAGAGATCCACTCAAACACCGAGAGCTTCCAAAACACAATTAACACAACAGCGAACACGCTTTCTGCCTTCAGCACTCGCACACGAGTTCAGTTCATGACCAAAGCTGTTTACGTGTGCAGTCGTGTTATTTTAATCACAAAAACATCTCCTACCACAAACTTGTCGACCCGCTTCGCCTAGTGGGACATACAGTTTCTGTGTTTTTATGATCATTTGCATTTTCCACTTGCAAACCCCACACTGTGTTTTGTGGCAGTGAACTGTGGCTAACAGACAGAGAGGAGCAGATTTATCAGTGCACACGCTTTGATTTTTGAGTGTTTCTACACAGCAAATTTACATTTCTACACATCTACAAACCACATTTAGTTTGAAATAGAAGCACGGGAATAAAAAAGGATGAATAAAAACCAGACTATGATGACTTTGTTGTAATCTGTTGTTGATTAAAGTATTACGGAGTAAACATTTGTTAAGATGATACCAAAATTCACTCGAACAGCTCAAGTTTTATTTTTTTTCTACTCGGTTTGAAACAAAGAAATTTTGTCTTGTAAGAAGTACCAGACGAGATTTATTGTTTTCCCTGCATATGAATAATTTGGCGCCCACCGCAGGGCTTTTGGCCGACCATCAAAGGAAAATCACCAAGACTTTGATTTGGTTTTTAAAAAGCTGTAAGACGGGTTTAACTTTCTCAAGCTTAAAACAGACGACTGTTGTTTTTTTAAAGCAGGATAACGCACTGACACAAACAGACTCTTTGCCTTAACGATAAACGGATCAATCCTGCTTAGTGTGCAGTCAGCCCTCCACTCAGTTTATGTTGTAACTTATTTAAGGCGGTATGAGGCACGTAGTGCACCCACATCCCTGTACACATCATTACAGGCCGAGGCAGCGGCCGTCAGCTCTTACAGTCCATAAACTTTTGGACAACGTGCCAACAAAACAAATCAACACGAAAGGATTTTAAGTCGAACAATCAAGAGGTGATCAAAGTCCACAATTTGAGCTGTAACTCAAAGAGTTTATTAAAGTCTTGCATTCACTGTTTAAGAATTACAGCCATTTGTATACACAGCCTCCTGTTTTCGCAGGCTGGATTTATCCAGTGCAGAGTGTGGTGGTGTTCAGAGGCAAGCATGCAAAAAATGTGTCACACCTGTTGATTATGAGGCTGAGATGAGTAAAATATCACCGGTGAGCTTCCCGGTGTCTCATAAGGACGTGGGCAGCATAATCAATGGTGATGCAATGAGCTGGATCAGACATCCGATCCATTTTATTTAGTTATATGTTATTTTCAATATACAACAAGAATCAGTGTCAAGTCGTACTGATAATGATAAATCCTCACAATGCCCATCCCTCATCATCCTCCAGCAGAATCCATCAGTGCATTTTGAGGACCTACAACTGAGTCATATCAGTTCACATGAAAGGTCTATTTTAACAGTAATCCAACTGCTGTGTGTAGCAGGACAACTATCACGTCGTAATCTCATCATATTTCCATCTGCGTTAACGAGCTCAGCCCCGCCGTGTAAAACGAGCGCTCTGCTGTCGTGTGCACTCAAAGTCGTTTAAGCTCTTAAAGATTTATTTATGACAACACGCGAGAAGCAGCGCGCTCGCTGATGACAGAGGGGAAACACCGACACCATGTTGGATCTGCACCGGATCAAGCCGGCGAGTGACGACGACGACGGCGGCGATCTCACACTCACACACACACACACACACACACACACACACACACACACACACACACACACACACACACACACCGCTGGCTGCTTCTCACGGGATCTATTAATATTTAATAAGCTGCTGTGTTAGCAGGAGGGGAGAGTGAGAGTCTGATCCTGGATAAGCCTCCCGACTTCAACTTAACACACTTTCCAGCTGCCCCACTGATGTGCTGACTGCCTTTATTCCATACTCCTGTATCAAAGTACGTCCATTACTTCTGGTTCCTGAAGGAAAAATCTCAGCTTTATCTTGAAGGGTCACACTTCTCCCCTAAATGTGACCTTTAAAGTGAAGTCACTGAAGTTTAATTCAAAGGAAAATCTCTCTTCTTTCTGCAGACACAGCGATCTGTACTTAGGAGGGTCCTTAGAGAGCTGTGTCTGTCCTGGGAAAATCTTTAAAATGCAGAGTGATGAAGAGCTCATCACATCTCTGTATTGGTGTCAGCCCAACAACAGGTGCATCATAATTATGAATAAAAACAGAACTAATGTTATCAACATCTATATCTACTTTTAACTACAAGTCCACTCTACCAGGAGAGGAGGAAGTAATCGGGCAGACGCAGGAAGCCCGCGAGCGCCGATGGAAATACGAGCAGCAAAGAAAGAGACTTTCCAAAAAGAAAAAAGCCCTGTGTGCACCGGGGGGGTGAATGAGACGAGTCTCTTGACCCCCATGACCTCAAACCGCCCTCCTCCCCTCCGCCTGCTTCCCACCAGATCACACACTCCCTCAGCTTTGTTTCACCTCCATCCCTCCATCGCTGCTCCTCCTGCTCCCCTCAGGCCCAGATGGTCATCAGCTGGACTGATTTAGACAGCAGACAGTAACACACTCACTTACAGACACACACACCCGAGCAGGCTTCCTCTGCTTTAAAAAAATAATTTGATGTGACAGAAAGTGCTGGACGGGTTGTGCCACATTTTAAATGCATGCTGGGAGAAGGAGGGGCATGTGCTGAATGAATAATGGCAGGCTTGATCAGAGGTTCAGAAATATTCATGATAAAGTTATGTAAATGTTCTAAAGAGGCTGTCGGAGCTGCCCCGAGTTTAACTCTGTAATGGGTGTAAATGTATAACGCAGACATGTTTGGTCTGGCTGTCTCGGCTCACTCGTCACTCCTCGAGGTTCACTTTCTCCTGGAGCTGAAAGATTGTTTCAGGCAAATGTGAGCAGACTTTTGTTCCTGGTACCATGTTTCAACATCAATTTAAGAGAAAAAAGGCAAATCTGAAAAGAAAAATTTGCCAATTTACAAAAAGAAAATTATACATTTAATAAAAAGTGTGAGAAAAAAAGCTGGAAAAATAAGGGATAAAAGAAAAACAATAATGAGGAAAAAACACATTTCTAAGCAAGAAATGGCAAATTTATGAGAAAACCTATGAGAAATACAGTAAACTCATAAGAAAAGAAATCTTTTTAATAACCAGGAACAATATTACTTCACTTTTCTAGTTTTAGTTAGAAAGAAACTGATATTTAAACTCTTGGGATCAGTAACTCATATGAAATAACATAACTGAGTGTTTCTGACTGGTGATGACTCTGATGACTAATTTAACGGTTAATTAAACTGGGGAAAAGAATCAGACTAACCTGACCGCAGTTTAACGGACACGGTGAAACACGACACCGATGAATGGAGCCTGGTCACTGTGACATCACCGTGAGGTCACAAACATCATTCAGGCCGTGGTGTGTGTACAGTCACACCTTCTCTCCATGTTGCTCCGTCATTATTTTTCCCACCTCGTGTCTGTTTTAGTTTTGTGTTTATTTTGGAATTTGTTCATCTTTTGGCACTTTTTTTATCGATAATTTGCTCTTTTTCCATTTAATTTTTTTATGGTTGGGTTTGTTGTTATTAAAAAAAACAAAAACAACCCTGCAGATAATGACCAAATAAAAACCTCTATCATTTGTGTGAGTGTGTGAAAAGCAACAGATGAGCTTGAGCTCAGCCTGTCTGTGGTTACAGCTCCCCCTACAGGCCGCTCACGCCAAAAACTGCAACCTGTTGGTGAACTAAACAGGTGTCGCCCCTTTGTCTCCGTCCTCGTCTCACCCCTGACTTCGGCTTCATTTTTCCTCAGTATGCTGAGTCTGTGCAGCCCCCCCACCGCCCCCAACTCAATCACTCCCTTTGTCCTGTTTTCCCACAATCCCCTATCAGAGAGAGAGAAGACATTCTGCACTGCAACTTCTGTTAGGTCCGTCAATATTTACTTTTACTGAGTGTGTGAGAGAAGGACAGTGTGTGTGTGTGTTTGTGTTAAATGCCTTCACAGCCGGGCAGCACAGTGCCTGTGTGTGTGTGTGTGTGTGTGTGTGTGGTTGGCCTGATTTCTTGCAGCACTGTGTGATCAATCTTTTGACAGTTTGCTGACTCGTTTCTTTGTCATGGACTCCCCTCCCCTCCTTGTCTCAGTCGCTGTCTGAGACAGGGTCTGTCTACACACACACACACACACACACTTATACATCTACACACCCCTCGGGATCACTGTCATTTGGGGGGTTGTAAGCAACCACTGTCTGCCTCTCCTCCACCTAGAATGACTCTGAATATGAAGCTTCAGCTTCTTCAGCAGCTATACCAGGGGTTATTCCACCATATCCACCCACCCTTAAAATTCTTAAAGTAAAGTCAGGCTTAAAATAGCTCAAAAAGCAGAGCAAAAGCGGCTCCTTGCAATGAAGAGAAAGGTATTCATATATGAGGAAGGGGAATAGAGCTGAGATGAGAGGGAGGGGGGGAGGAGGAGAAGAAGTGAAACCCAGCAGAGGCTCGGTATTGTGCTGCTAATGCAGTCCAGGCTTGGATAATCCAACAAAGGTTACTGTGGAGACCAACAATGAGGGTCCGAGGGGCCCCCGACCACCGAGACGCGACGGGCAAGGAGGGAGGAGACGAATGGGGGGAGGAGGAGAAATAAAAATCTACATCTCAAAACCATCTGAGCCTGATTTTAGTTTTAAAGTCGGTAAGATTCCCGTTTGTTGATCAGAAAAGGCACCGCTTCCTGTGCAGGGGAAGGCTTTTTCCTAAGAAAGGAGTGACACAACTACTGGTTTCAAGCTTTAGTCACTGCTGAGTGACACCATGGAAAGTTGTGGTTTAGTTTTTCTCTGCTGCAGTACTGAAGACTGACTGTAACTGTAAACTGATTGAAATCAATCTACGTGGGTGAAAGAGCAACACGTTTCTCAAAAACGCTGCTTCTGGACTACTACTGGAGGTGGACTCGGTCAGCCCTCTGCGTGGGAATTTATACCCGGGGTTGTTTTTACTCAAACATGATCTAGATTTATCAAATATCCACCACATTTTAGTTAATATGACTAAAAGTGATGACTGCTATCATAAACTCTTCAGGAAAGTGTTTACTGGGGTCAGGGAGCAGTGTGCTCATTTTCTCATAGACAGCAGGGATCTTATAGCGACCTGATGAGTCGCCCCCTGCAGGCCATTAGAAATAGTGCAAGTGTAAGTCGCGCCCATGTTGGCGTCACTTTTCACATCCTGAAGCTACAGGTAGCAGATACTGCTGACATTGCCTTAACTCACCGAGCCTGCTAATTGGCTTTTACTTGTGCCATGAAACCAATCACATAGTTCTGTAGGCGGGATAAACCTCTGGGATTGGTTATAAAATCAGGTTTTTTTTCTATCATTTTTTTTTCTATAATCCTAAATGATGGTTTGGTAATTAAGTTTAACACAAAGCCATGAGATTTAAAACAGATTTTTTTTTTTACCATTTTCATTTTTGTGGCTAGTCAACTGAAAATAAGTGAATATGTAAAGCAAAGGTGATTATGGAGAATCAAGTTCAGTCAGTAAATCATCAGAAGTTCAAAATGAGATCATGAAAACCTAAAGGAAACTGAGCCGTGCAAGTTCAGGAAAATGAAAAAGGAGGAATTTGCTGTCTGAAGTTAACGGTTAGCCTTCGCCGGCTTTTATTGCAGTTACTCAATGCACGAGTTAAACTCAACTTCAAATATCACCGTGACATCTTTGAGCTTTAAATGCGTCTTCATTGGTACTCTTGAATGAAACAGACTTTAGTGATGACTGACCTTCAGCTGTGTGAACACTCAGTTTCCTCTCTTGGAGAAAAAAAAGCCTCAGAATGAATCCAGCAGCAGTTTGAGCGGCAGTGTAAACGAGGCTTTCTGGATTTTCTTTGCTGCACTTGCTTAGTTTCCTCTGTGCTCAGACCTTTTTAGCAGCCATGAAGCTGTTACGTATTTATTTATTTTTGGCTGCTGACCCACGGCCTCCTCGCTCCCTCGTCCGTCCTCTCCTCTGCTCTCCAGATGCCGCCTCACAGATGGACGACATGCACAACGCTCAGCTGAATTTTATTTATTTGACTCGGACACACAGTTTACAGGAATGCAAGTAAACAGTTCCAAGGTCAGGTTAACCTTTTAGAGCTCCAGTCTGGTCTTAATTTTACTTTTTACCAGCATTTATCTGTTTATATTTATCTGCCATTACTATTAACAGGTTTAAAGCTCAAATTTCAAGGACACCAGAATCCACTGGGTGTGGATGGTTGGTTTATTTGTATTTTATTTTTACTGTTGGGTCTAAAACTCTAATTATACTTCTTTATTAAATCTTCTGAAACTGCGATCTCGCATGCACCATCAGCGCAGCACGCACATGCATTTATGCAGCATGGATCACTTGCGAGGGCTTTGTCGGATATTGGAATAACATAAACGAGTAGTCTACACGACTATTTCTGGTCTTGAAATATAGATTTTGCTCATGTTTGTACCACAGACCCCAAAAAGAAGGGTTAGCCAAGTCTTGTTATGAAGGGTGTTTTGAAAAGTGGATGTGAAAATGCACACACCTTCCAGACTCCATACAGGAAGTGACCAGCATCAGAGACCATGGAAAGCCAACAACATGTAGTGGGCGGGTCCCGAGTTAAACATTTCTCTATTTTAAGGCGAGCCATAAAAATGCCGACCAATGAGAGTGAAGGATTCTGTTAACTGACATATGACACTGTAGTAAGTCAAGTAGAGGGTTACCTAGGTTACCTGGAATCACCTCCAGCGACAAAGCGATGTGTGATGAGGAAATCGCCTCCTGTGTGAACGCTGCTCAATAAGGACCATAATTTATGAAATGATCTTCATGTTTGATTCAGTATGACCTGATACTAACACCTGAGCCCATGAAAACATCAGGAAAGTGTTTACTGAGGTCACAAAGGGAGGGAGGGAGGTGAGGCCCAGTTTCCCACAGACTTCTAAAGGACTGAAGTCTTTCTGTGAGGAATGCAGAGTTAAGGCACCTCTGTCACTTTACAGATGTGGAAGCTACATCAATCTTCAACACTGTCTATGTTTTTACTAAAATCCAAACTAAATAGTATCTGTAGCTTTAACCCCATCAAAAACATTACTTTCAGACTTCTAAGATAGCCACCAGGCACGTCCCAGACACCAAATCTCATTCTTTTTCACCTCTGCCTGTTTATAAGTCAGCCACCTTCAGGAGGGAAAAATAGTTAGGCCACTTTGAACAAACAAATCTAAGATACCAAAACTAAAGTATTAACAGAGAGAGACAGCTCTGAATCGCACCTCTGAAAAGAGTCCCTTAGAGTCTCACACGAGTTATTACAAAAAGAGAGAGGACGCTGTGTATGTGTGTGTAAATATTTAGCACCTCTTACTCAGGCGTGCATATCTGTAACAACGTTAGTGCATGTTTGAACATGCAAGAGTGCAAACTGTCAACAACAGCACTTCATCGTGCATGTCTGTACATATTTGACTGCATTAAGACTGCGCGATGTGGGAAATTCACGAGTGTGAGATGCAGACAGACTTTGTTTAAAATGTAAACACATACTGATCCCCTGTAACTACATGTAGTTAACATCGAATAAAAGAGAAATTGAGCCAGTCTGCTAAGTCGAACAGACCAGCTGTAGCCCGAATTCGACTTTAGAAACAGCAGGAAAGAGCAGTTTTAGGAAGCTAAGCTATGCTTACTGCTGCTCATTTTAGTGGTTTAGCTTGAAAAGCTGCAGTTCCTCCCCACGGACTCGTGTGTTAAAAAGTCCAACTTTACAGCACAAATAAACATGTTCACAGCAGGTTTCTCTCTTTAAGTGGAACTGGACAGCATTTTTATCCCTTTTCCTCCGTCCACACATATTCAGAAGACGTCCTGCATGTTTTTAAAGCCTGTCTTTTTTTGTTTGAGATTATTTCCTATAGCTGGTTTTCATGTCTCTGTCTACCTAAGCTACAACCAAAGAGGAAAACCGCAGTTCACCACAAGATCACAAGCTATGCAGATTTTTGTTGAATGGGACGAAAACTATTACAAATAAGAGGAAATGCTGCTACAATAAAGGCTGCGAAACTTCTGAAACTGGCTGAATGTGATTGTCAGCCGTTTTTTAAATACAGATCCACCAGAAAAATGATTTCCAGACAACAAAACAATCCTAATAACACTTAAAAGCAGGTTTAAAGGTCACTTGGACAGAAATAAGAGTGCATGAAAGTCAGAAGACTATCATATAACGCCAAATCAGCCTTCTGTTGTGTATTCAAATGAAATAAAGACGACCTTCACATGCTAAATGCCTCTCAGCTCTACAAATGTGGCGCACACAAACAAAATCTTTGTCCCTCGTTTAGTTTGCTGCAGCCTGCCCACCTGCTCCAAAACACATGTTGGTGTCTTTGGACAGTTTCTTCCTTCATCAGTTGTACGATGGGTGAGTTTAACTCTTTCACCCAGATACTGGAGCCATGAACGTGGCTGTTTTTAGATGTTCCACCCTCTTGTACAATTTTGGTCACTTCTGGCTCCACACAAACAAAATGCTAAAGTTCAAAACTTCACAAACCGTCCACATGGGTTTCATTCACTCACCCTGAAGCTATGAGCGCTCTGGACTGAGCCATGGCAATCCTCTGCAACGCCGGTCTGCTCAGGCCGGCTAAGCTTGATCGCTGCGGTAAAGGCGCATGGCACACTGTCGCTGCGGATGATGCTGACCGCTGCGGCTTCATCACCACCGGCGATGGAGTTGGCACAGGAGAAGGAGGCGTGGTTACGCTGCTGGCAGGGGTGATCAGAGTGGCGGTTGGCACCGAGTCGCTGGCTGAAGATGAGGAATGCTTGGGCGGAACGGACGGAGGGTTCGGGTTGGATGTGGGGGGCTGAGGTGGCGGGAGCGACGGCGGAGGCGGCCTGCTGGAAGACACGGAGATCCCCATGGAGGAGGTGCCGGCGGTGAGGGCGGCGAGAGACTGAGCGAAGAGCTGGGCGTTCACCCTCGGGGAGGCGGTGTTTCTGGAGATGGCGAGGCCGTGTGGCAGCGTCTGATAGTAGCTGGAGTTGGCGTTCTGCTGCTGTCCCCGTCCCAGGGTGGCTGATTTCGATGGACTTAGCGGTTTAGAGGGGGGTGGTGCTAAGTTCTTGGGTCGTTGCATGGTTAAAGATCGTCTTCCCAGAGTCTGTATCCCTCCTCCTCCTGTTCCTCCTGTATTGGCCTTCACACTGAGGACCAGCATGCACTGCTGGCAAGAACAAGGCTGGCCTAGTGCTGTGGGTGGCAATCCTCCATTGGGGTAGACAGAGCTTCCAACCCCCATGCTGGCTCCTGACACCCCGACACCCAGCAGGGCCCCAGTCAGGCCTCCGCTCGTGCCTACACCTCCTCCTTTAGGTACAGGGAGCGGACCGGACACTATGGGGTAAGCCATGTCAGCACGCCGCTGGATCCTCCGACACCTCTGGCTCTGTCTGTTCACCTGCAGGACGACAGAAAAATGAATTTTCAGACATAAAGAAATAAAGATCGCACACTGCAAGAACAGTTCAGGTCGCACATAAACAAACCTGCGTCATGTTCTGAAAATCAATGAGGTAGCAGAAGCCGAGTGGTGTCAGGTCGAGGCAGGGCTGCTGGCGACTGTGGGCGCTCTCGATGGCGATGGCCACCTCCATGTCATACGGCGTCCATGTGCCTGCGTCGTTTTCCCACTCCCACTGCCAACCTTGACCCGGGGCTGAGGCTGGATCATAAAAACTCCTCCGTACCGGACGGATGGTTCCTAAAAGACATACACAAACAAAACTCTGGGTCAACTTCAGCCTCTTTGTCCTGAGGACAGCTAAGTAAAGATGCAATGCAGAGATGCAGAGTTTGAATGTCCACCTAAGAGCCTCCGTTTGATCCAGGGAGGAGATTCAAATCCCTTTGAATCAGGAGGGTCAAACCTGTGCTACCTGCTGTGATGAAGAAGCAACCAAAGGCAAAACAAAGCTAGTAGAATCTCTGCTTTGACTGATGCCCCAAAGAGAAAGGCTCGGGTAAGTGAGAGAAAAATAAATGGATGAGGTTACTAAGTTGATATTAAATATTAGATTTTTATAAATGTTTTCTCAAAAATGAATGAAAACTAAAACCTTCAATGCCAACAGAGTTGGTCAGGACACTTCACAAGTTCATAAATTATTAACTTGTCTTAGATTTACTTTGCTTCATTTCTGGCCGTGCTGCTCCTG
This sequence comes from Etia nguti, assembly GCA_015106755.1. Taxonomy (NCBI): domain Eukaryota; kingdom Metazoa; phylum Chordata; class Actinopteri; order Cichliformes; family Cichlidae; genus Etia; species Etia nguti. Next base: position 33,913 of record VUQG01002585.1, read on the forward strand.
TGCTGGTGTTGCATGGTGGGCGACTAATAGGGGCGGAGATTCGCGGGTTTCTAACACAAATAACGCACACACAATTATATGATTTAGTCAATCTCAACAACTACTGGCAGTGTGGAGTTTATAAAAAACGAAATAATCACACTTTAAAATACTTCATATTTGCCTGAGTTAGAAATCTGAAGGTATTTACATCGTAGGAAAATCTTATTTTTAATTAACTGTCCAAACTTTTCAACCTCACACAAACTACCGGTCAGCCCAGATGGTTGTAACACACTTAGGAGACTCTCCATATCTCAGAGGAGTAACTGACGTTGTAAGCAGAACAGCACAGCAGATCCAAAACCCAACAAAGAAAGTCATGAAAAGAGCAAAACTCTGATAAAGATATGAAAAAAAAAAAAGCGAAAAGCGAAAGCAGAGAAATTTGCCTCGAGTCTAATCACATGAGCTGAACTAAATCTGTGGGGAGAATTGATTTAGATATATCCCGATTCTACCCCAAGAGATATGATCTTGTGGCCTGATCGGCCACCCCTAAGTGAATAATAATCTAATTTCCCATTAATAGGCAGCATGCCTGCAGAAAGAGCAGAGACGCTGAGAGGAACTGAAAAGGGCAACAACTGATGGCCACGGCTTCATGATGCAGCCTCTCGAGCTGCATGCATGACTTTCATTAAAATACTTGGATGAGTTATCCACCACAACAGCTCCACAAAGGGGACGGGAGAGCCCTCTTCTGACAATCACATGCTCGTATCGTTGTATTTTCACTTTCAGTCTAACAGAGCACTGACAAACAGTCTGTTAAACAGTCAAAAGATTTTTTTAAATACCACAAGAAATACTCAGAACAGTGTTTCTCTGTCTCCCCGTGGGGCCGAGGGATGGCAGGAGGCTCCCTAAGCCAACCAACCAGAAACTACCACCGTCTCCATGGGGAACGGGCTATTCAGTCAAAGCCAGGGCAAGAGCAGGAGGGCATATGTGTGAGAGGCTGTTATAAAGGGGTTATGCTGGCAGAGTGGCATAAGCACACAAACCTAAAAAAAACACCAAAGGAGGTGAAGAAACAGAGACAGAGTGAATAATCAAACTGAGATATCAAACTCTGCTTTGTGCCTGGAGATGTACAGGAGTTCACAAGAACATCCTCAGTGTGGTGTGTGGGAGAGAGGAGGAACGGTGCTTCCCCTCCTCCTTCACACTCTGTTGAATGGACAGCACAGCAGGGAGCACTTGACCTGCTGATTACCATGAGAAATGTAATTTCTCTCTTTCAAACTGCAGAGAGAACAAGTTCATTCGGCCTGAGACGAACGGCAGACTGAGGCAGACCCTCGCTGCTGTCTGTCTGTCCGAGGAGAAGGGCTGTTTGTCCTTCATGATGTTGGCCCACCGCGAGAGCACAATGTGAAATCTGGCCAGAGATTTCCTAAATTTAGAGGCAGAGAGATCCAAAAAGGTCTTAATGTGAGGTATAACCCCGGCCAAGATGAGGCGAAAGCGAGAATTTAAAGTTCAGTCAAAACTTGTTGGTGTTTTCATGTGAGAAGAACCTGCAAAACGCTCAAGCAGCGGTTCCTTTGTCGTTAGAGCTGCGTCAAACCCAGAAAACACCAAACATTACACTAAAAAACACATATAATACGAACACTTGAGCAAGTACAGACATAGCTTCCTCCATTAGATCTCCCGCTGCTAATGCATGCTCAGGACACACAGGACAGAGTAGGGCTGTTCTGAACAGATCGGCTCGTTGTCACTGATGCTCAAACCAGATTGTTGAATCAAATCTGATCTCTGACCCAAATATTGGATTAGTGCATACCTACACAGAACACCACGCTCTGTACGCGTACGAAAGCAGGAGGAGGAGGCATTGTGGGAAAAGGATTCGCTGTACTGCATCTGTGTATTTTGTGTGTAGTTACAGCTTAATCTGTCCTGGACTCCCACTCACCACAAGGTCTTATCACAGAGAGGACGAGCTGCCCTTTGTTTCTGAACACAGTATCAACATCTGAAAGGTTTCCGTGTGCATACCGATCTTTTTCTGCATATCACACGGCCTTGACACATTGATCTGAGAGCTGAAACTCTGAATTTTCTTTTAATAAGGTTCCAAACACAGACAGTATCAAAAGATTTGTGCAGCTTCTTCTTACGGTGAAAACATTGTGCACTCCACTTCCAGCATCACATGGACTTTGTACTGGGAAGCTGGCAGGTTAAAGACCAGCTGTTCAATCCAACTGATGTGAACGTCTACTGGGTAAGTCAAGGTTGCTGTGGATGCGTAAAAACAGTTAATAGCTTTGTAAATATTCACTAAGCTTTAGAACATCTGACATTTCCAGGACTTAATTAACTTCCACAGCTGCATGACAACTAAAAGTTCCGAACCACTAAGGTTAAGCTTTAGTCTTTAAGTTTTTCAGTGGGAAAAAGGCCCTCAGCTCTGAGCTCAGTTAGCACTTTCAAGTCTTTTAAAAAATTTTTAATTAAGTTAATTTTGGCCATTTTATGAGTCACGAAGAAGGACAATGCTTGTTAACCGGAAGTCGTTACCCAATGAGCGTAGGCTGTTCTTTAGCCTCTCAGTCAGATCCACTCCACACTTCCAGTTTCAAAACACCACGATGGCGACAGTGAAAACACTCAGCTGGAACCTTATGGACTTGTTTACAGGCTGCCACACACACGCATGACAGTAAGCTGGTATCTGTGGAAACATCAGTCTGGCCAGTCTCTTAATCAGGGTGTAACATATAAAATTATTGCACTGTACATGACTAAACTGACTGGATATCAGCCATGACATGACTGATCCAGAAGAACCAGTCCAACCCTGTTCTTCTGGCAAAGCCTTTCCAAAACTCTTTCCTAACCGAGGCAGGTCGCCAGCTTTGGCTTCAAGTTATGTCACATTAAAATGAGTGAAGCCAATCAGCTCCATTCATAGAGGTTGTGTTTAGCATATTTTACATTAGAAAAATTTAGAATATTGGATATTCAATAAAGAAAGATAACATGAGTTGAGAGAATGGGGATTGTTGTTTCAGTCAGGAGAAAATATGGCACAACATTTTATATCTGCAACTTCATAAACAAAAGACAAAGAGTCGTCTCCTCCCTACACAGCCTGTACAGAGGAGTCAGTGATTTCAGCAGCTCCTGCAAACTGAGCACTTATAATGCAGTAAATTTAACCGAACAGCTGGACAGGTGGACTGACATCCGACCTGGACAACACCTGACGTGCTCGCTCAGCGAATTCCATCTCCTGTTTCAGCAAATACAGACAGCAAAGACGTACAAGGCAGACGTGGACCTCCGGCTAAAAATGTAAATCTAGATCAGCTGACGAGGAACCTGCTCAGAAGGGACTACAGCCACCGGCCATTCCTGTTACGTTAACCCTCTGAGGTCTGAGAGGTCACTGGTGATGACCCAAACCATAGTTTTAACCCAAGGCAGACAGAGTTTAATTTCTGATTTTATTCAGGTGTTCTGTCAGGTCGAGGCATTCGGGGAACAAAGAAAATAATCATTCTAACTCACACGAGTGAAAACCTATCAACAAAAAAGACAGAGAGACTGTTTTAGGGTTATCACCGATGACTTAGACCTTAGAGGGTTAGCGAGTGCCTCTGGTGCAGCACATATGGAGGAGCTGGTCTACATGTACAGCGTGAATGACCTGCAGGCACAGTCTCATGCTACCAGTAGTGCCAAACACACTTATAAATCGGAAAACTAGAGAAAAATGTAGTCGGGGGAAAGGAGAGAGCAATTATCTGTGGCCTCCACCTGCACAACATTCCCTTTGTGGAGTTTGCTTCCTCTCCAGTGCACCTGCTCTCACCTTCATTTGCACCAAAGCAGGTGAAATGGGTCCACAATGGTTTCTGATTCCTAGCTGGACTGACTGATATTCCTGATGTTTACCCGACTTTGTACAAAATGTACAAAAACAATAATCAGAGAGACCCAAACATCTAAACAGGGATTCAAACCAACAATGTGCAGGTTACTAGTCAGCTTAAACCCCCCAGTAGTAATCTTGCCCGTGTTAACCCCAATAACACAGCAGGCTGGAAAATCCCCCCGTGGGATGCATGTGAGGGAGGAATTCTCTCTGTTTCTCAAATATGAATTTCAGGCCCTCCCTTCATACTGGTTTACTTAGTCAGTCAGTCAGAAGAGACTGGGTGTGGGTGTTTGTGTACTCGTGTGTTTACTGTAGGTATGCTGGCTGCCCACCATAAAAGGGTCTGATAAAAGCAGTTACAGCTGTAGGAATGAGCGTGCGTGTGTCTGTCCATGTGTCGTATGGGGAAAGCTTCAGTGCCGCCCTCGCCTCCCTCTCTCTTATAGTACCACACCTCTCCAAATCATCCATCTGTCAGAGTCGGATTAGCACGCGGTGCTCGGCTGCTTTCGCTTGTCGCTCACGTTTGAAATCAAGCGAAGCGTGTTTCGGGTGTAGCCGATTCCTGGATTTCTGCTTCGAACAAAAGAAAACTGCAACATAATGAGTTGTTAAATGAAGCCAAGAGAATGCACACTGTGCCTGTGTGTGTGTGTGTGTGTGTGTGTGGTGAAGACCCAACAGCAAAAGTAAATAAGGAAAATGTGTGAATATTACAGAGCTCAGGGAGCACAAAGAGGCCTGAAGCAGGTGGAGAAAGAAACTGGCCATCTGGTCTTTATTGTTCTCCCCCTCTCTCTTTACCACTGACCCCTCCCTGCATTCAAACACACACACACACACACACACAACATTGCAGACTGACCAGCAGGCACGCACATGTAAGGGTCAGGTCATGCTTTATGCCACTCTCACTTCTCGTCCGTGTGAGAAAATCTAGCATCTGGGATGAGCCGACACGTCCTCTTCACACTTCTCATATCAGCCACACTTTAATAATCTGCTTAGAAAGCTTGAACCTGTCTCACAGACTCCACGAGTCACTTTACCTACACGATTATTACACTGTACTTGATTTTTCTTTGATCCCAAATTCCTCTGTGCAGGAAAACCTCTGAAAGCGTACATTTCCTTACTCCCTACATTTAAATAACATTTAATGACCTGTATTTATTGTGTTTCCAGAAAACATCAAGTAACCTAAATTCTACCTTTTACGGGGTTCCAGAGCAGTAAAATAGATTTCTATGTGTATTCACATCACATTACAGCTCTGTGATTTTTGCCCCTACAAGCCCAAACTCATTCACCATTTAGTGCAGCCTGAGCGAAGACGAGATCTGTCTAAAATAAGTCAAACTCACGAGGTTTCTGCAGTTTTTTTGGTTCTTTGTTTACAAACTGTTTGTCATTCTCCTGTTTGCAAGTCATTCTGCTACCTTCAGAACAATCAGTTCACCGACCACGAGCACCCAAAGTGATTTACCTTGGATGCCGTGTGCAGTTTTTTGGTAGTGTATGTGAAAATTAAAGAGTTTTCTTCGAGCCGGATTTGAACCAGTGATCTAAGGATCTCTGCTGTTTTCACCTACAGTCCTCTGCTCTACCAACTGAGCTATCGAAGGGGATCGGCACAATGTGGTGCCATTGCTGCAACTGGTTCAACTCATCCTATGCTTTACTCGCCATACAAACTAAAATATTACACATTTAAACCCGTCTTCTGATGTAGATGGCCTTTACAGTCAAAACACTCACTAGCATCTTTAAATAATAAATATGACACCATTAATCAAAACCCTGTGACTGTGACCTGCTGCCATAAACATAAACTACAGCTGTTAGCCTTGGCGTTTGTCTTTCAGTCAGCCAAAATGCTTCAGCATTTTGTATGAAAAAAACACAACATCATTGAAGCTTAAACCGGCTGGCAAAAATCCAATCACCACCTCCTCGTGGTGCCGGCTGGAAACAAGGTCCTTTGGAACTTGGCCAACGGTGATGGTCTTTGACGACAGGCGGTGCGACATGTCGGTTAAAGTATAAAGTTTTTTCTTCATCGCATCCTATGGACATGCCAGCCAGAAACTTCTACCAAAAGTAGCCAGTTCATCTACGATTCGGAACAATCAACATCGGAACTCTGACAGGACGCAGCCGAGAGCTGGCCCAGGTACTCAAGAAGCGGAACATCGACGTGGCCTGTGTCCAAGAATGCAAATGGACCGGAAGTAAAGCGGCGGAGATTGGAGAGGGATATAAGCTCTTCTACTGCGGGGAGAGAGCCACTAAGAATGGAGTGGCCATCGCACTCAGCAAACACCTGCTCCGATTCCTGTATAAGATTGAGCGAACATCTGATCAATTAATGTCTATCAGAATTGAACTAGGAACAGCTGACATAAATGTTGTGACCTGCTACACACCAAAGACTGGCTGCAGTGATGGAATGAAAGAGGAATTTTGGGAGAAGTTGGACAGGATCATACAGACCATTGCCCCGGATGAACACATCCTAATTGGAGGCGATCTGAACGGCCACGTGGGATCGAACAGGGGCGGCTACCCACAGTGCCATGGGGGACAAGGCCTCGGCGTGAGGAATGACGATGGAGTACGTATCCTCAACTTTGCGGCGGCGCACGACCTCACTATTACCAACACTTTCTTTAAGAAGCGGCCATCGCACTTAGTCACCTACACCAGCGGCGGCCATGCGACTCAGATCGACTATTGGATGGTCCGGCGGCGAGACCTGAAGCAGGTGACGGACACCAAAGTAACTCCGTATGAATCCGTGGCTCCCCAGCACCGTCTACTCGTCATGGATAAGAAGATCGTCAAGCCAAAGCTGCCCAGATGCCGGACAGGACCAAAACGATTCAAATGGTGGAAGGCAAAGGAGCACAAGGAGGAACTGACAACCATGCTCATCTCACTTGCAGCGAACACTGACCAACCTGCCAAGAAGATGTGGACTGAAGCGGTGGAGCGCATCCACAACATTGCGGAGGACACCGCTGGTTCAACAAAACCGGGCAGAAAATACATCGAGAAACAGGTCTGGTGGTGGAATGAGGAGGTACAAAAAGCAATAAAAGCGAAGAAGCTGGCCCATAAGACTTGGTGGCGGTCGCGAGCGCATGAAGATTTCACCCGATACCGCTCGCTGAAATCGGCAGCAAAGAGGGCAGTGGCCTCTGCGAAAAGACGACACTACCAAGATCTTTATGACCAGCTCCAAACCCCAGAGGGGGCCAATAACATCTACCGACTCGCCAAAGCCCGACACCGCGCGAAGCAGGACATCGATACGAACCACGTTGTCCAAATCAAGGGAGCCGATGGGCAGGTTCTGCGAGACCCCCGAGACATCCTTCAGCGCTGCTCAGATTACCTCGCTGGAATCAGCAATGAAGAATTTACACATCCGCCTATCCCACCCGCAGACCCAGTCGCAGGGCCTGTCACACCAATCACCACTGCCGAAGTCCGAAACGCATTGAAGAAAATGAAAAACGGAAAAGCCACAGGACCGGTTGACATCCCAGCTGAAATCTGGAGGATGATGGGCGACCGCGGTACAACATATCTTGCGGCACTCTTCAACTGTATTACGGCCGAAGACAACCCCCCCGAGCTTGGACAACGAGCATAACAGTGCCCATCTGGAAGGGCAAGGGGGACGTCACAGAGTGCACCAACTATCGATCGATTCGTCTAATCTGCCATGCAATGAAGATCTTCGAACGTGTCCTGGAAAATCGGATCCGTCAATTAAACACAATCACCCCGAACCAGTGCGGCTTTGTTAAGGGCTGTGGAACTATCGATGCCATCCATGCGGCCCGGTTGCTGATAGAGAAGTACCAGGAAAAGAACAAGACGGTACACATGGTCTTCCTGGATCTGGAAAAGGCATTCGATCGGGTCCCCCACGAGCTGATTTGGTGATCACTACGAACTCCTGGTGCCCCAGAAGCTTATGTGAAATGGACTCAGCTGCTCTATCGTAATGTCACAAGCGCGGTCCGATGCTCAGCGGGAACATCATCACCCTTCCAGATTACTGTTGGCGTCCACCAGGGCTCAGCCCTCTCGTCCCTGCTGTTCACCCTCTGTATGGACACCGCAACGGCTGATCTGCAATCACCACATCCACGGAGCCTCCTGTATGCAGATGATGTGTGCCTATCAGAAACAGAAAACTGCCTAGCCCTGCAAACCCGAACACAAGCGTGGAAAGATCGGCTCTCCAAATGGCATGCGCCTAAACATCAAGAAGACTGAGTACCTTGAATGCGGCCCCCAGACCAACAGTACAATCACTATCGACGGTGAGCCGCTGACTAAAGTTGCCCAATTCAAGTACCTCGGGTCCCTTGTCACTTCGGACTGCGAAACTCTACCAGGCGCCAGATTCCGTGTCAACGCAGCGTGGATGAAGTGGCGCCTGGTCAGTGGAGTCTTGTGCGACAAGAGAATGCCAATCTATCTTAAGGCGAAAGTTTACAAGTCAATTGTGCGCCCAGTGGCACTCTATGGGTCAGAGTGCTGGCCAGCGACGACCAAGCACGAACAAGCCCTTCACACCATGGAGATGAAGATGCTGAGGTGGCCTCTGGGTCTCACACGACTAAACCGAGCGAGGAACAAAGATGTCAGAAAACGATGGGGAGTGACACCGATCACAGACAAGATGCGAGAGGCGAGGCTCCGATGGCACGGCCATGTTGCCCGTAGCGATAAGAACTCCATCGCAAAGAGCCCAGCAATTAGATCTGGGTGGCAACAGGCCACGAGGAAGACCAAAAAAGCGCTGGATGGACCGAATCAAAGATGATATGAAGGCTGCGAATGTTACACCAGAAGACGCCTTGGATAGGAAGAAGTGGAGGAAGGCACGCAAAACAGCGGACCCTGCATCGGGGGATATGAACCGCTAGGAAGAAGAAGAAGATTGAAGCTTAAACCAGTGGCCTAAAGATCTCTGCTGTTTGCACCTACAAGGCTTTCACTCTACCGAGTCTAAAGCTGAACCACACTCAGCTGGAGGAAGTCGTGACATTTCAAACACCTTGCGAGTCACAGAAAACCCTGGAGACACAGGTGTCCTTCCTTATCAGCTTTATAAATGACAGAAAACTGACAGGCCCTGGGTCACTGACAGAATTTAAATACATCACACTGGGTCACTGAAACGACAGCAGGCATTTTTCACTGCTGTCTATACAGCAACAATTAACCAGTAATTAAAATCCTTAGATGCAGCTGTGACTTGAAATCCTGAAAACCCAAAGCCAGTTGGGTTGGATCATTGGTACAGTAAAACAAGTAGTGTGAAATATATGTATGTTTTTTTGTTCTGCAGGCTTTGATTATATTGTAAATTTACACTTCTAATGATTATTTTGTGATGTTCTTCACTGAACTCGAACAGACTGAGGGGAGTGAGGTTTGCTGCTCCAAAAGGCATGATTTCAAGTGTTTTGGACAAAATATTTAAAATATCCACATCTGCAAACCAGATGTTCAGATTTAGTTTGAAACATACTCTTGGAAGTAACAAAGGACTTTCTAAACTGAATTTGTTATAGTTTAGAATAAATGCAGCCAGTTTAAGCAGCTAAGATTGGACCAGTCCACAAAGGACCGGACCCTGCAGCTCCCCCGGCGTGTAGTGGAGGACAAACACATGTGGCTCGTTCGTACACCGTGGATTACGGTCGGCCACCAAGTGCCCCTTGAACGAGCCCATCCCCCAGGCCTGGCTGCAGGGTGTGACCCCCGGTATCCCCGGTTCAGCTGAGGTTTCCTCACTCCTTGTTGTCATCACCACAGGAGTCCTTTGAATCATACTTTGGCTAGCCCATCAACCCAGGACCAAACTGACTTGGGAGACCAGCATGCCTCCCAGATGAGGTATTTCAGGCATGTCCAACTAGGACATGACCACAGGGCAGACCGAGGACACGCTGGAGAGATCACACCTCTCGACTGGCTTGTGAACACCTCGGTGTACTCCCAGAGGAGCTGGAGAGGAAGAAAGAGGCCTGCGCTTGACTGGCTTGACCCAGGTAAGTGTGAGAAAATAAACTGAGACATGAGTTGTTTTTTAACATCCTTTGGAGTATCTGTCACAGATAAAGGAAACAGTATGATAACCACAAACAGAAACATTAACCAAAAGTTTTCCCATATAAAATCTAAACCTTATTTTAGTCCGTAAAACAGCGTAGTCACTCAAGGGTTGAAATAATGCAGTATGTTACATGTGGGAAGGTTTTATTCTGTGTTCAAATGTACATATTTCTAACTCTATGAAAGCTGGATAAACCAGAATGGATGAAATCACATTCGCTGGCAGCGGTGTAAAGACTATGTGCTCGCTATTCTTAGTTCTTAAAGTCTGGCACAGTTTGCTTGGACTAAATCTAAATAAGGACTACTCAGCAGAGCTTAGCAAGCATCTAGCATACAGCACGATGCACATCCAGTATCATCCTGGGCTCCCCCTGCCCCTCCAGACCCTCTTAAATCAGCCACAGATGCGCACAGAGACAATGTGTAGTCATCCTTTGTAAATTTCCTCCACCCGTTAAAAGGATGACGAAGATTTCTTCTGTGACGTTTACCAGTTTGAACCTAATCTGAACCCAGCCAGAAGCAAATGAGCCAAAACTACTGCAATTTTAACAACTTCTTGAAAAATATTCCTCGACCTCGTAGCTCCACTTCTCCATTCATCATCCTCAAACGGCCCCCCGAGTGCCCTCGAGCAGGGCTCAGGGCTGAGGAGACTGATGAACACCACCAGAGTCTTTAAGAAGACCAGGGATGGAAAAATTAAAATTGACACACTTGGAAAGGTCGCACCGAGACCAGATTGTGGCACATTCTCACAGCAATAACACTGAAACGAGACAAAAAGAGGAAGCTGTTGAGAGGATGATGAAGACAAACCTGCTTTCATGCGCTTTATTTCTCGATTTTTGTCATCGCTTTCACACTTTCTGTTCTTGTTTCTTGTTTCGTTCATTACTTTGTCCTGATTTCTCACCCTCCTGCTGCCTGATCCCGTCTCTTCCTCTGCTGTCACTTTTTTCTTCTTTCATCCTTCTTTGCTTTCTCTTTTTCCAGCCAAACTGCAAACTTACGCCAGCTTTTGTAATCATAACACTGAGATTAGGGTGACTTTCTCAGCTGTATAAATGAAATGAGCTCCTGAACATTATGTTCATTCCCTGCTCCTTATTTTTATTCTTGGACTCACTTGAGTTTGCATTATTCACACTTCATAATAATCCTTTATGTCGCACTGAGATTTGGGTTCTCACTGAACTGGACCTCTGTTTTCTTTTAGTCTATATGTGCCAAACAAAAGAAGCGTGCAGCTACCTAGCAGTACAGCTCTTTAATCTTCAGCCTCTCATCATGGGTAGATGGATGCCTCCGTCTGCTGGGTGTAGTTTGGTAGAAAGAAAGCAGTTCCTACATGCAATGAGATTCACGGTTTCTGGACAGCGACATTGTTTTTTCGGGGGGTGGGGGGGATTCACAGCACTACAGGACAGAGGAGAATTCAAATTTAGGGGTGAACTCACAGTTCAAGGCTATAAAACTCCCTGAGAAGCAGCAGGGACATACATATTTACTGATGCCTTCACATGCTTTCCTATACGTGTGTGCGCACAGGCGGTGAGTGATGCCCCCCCGGAGGCCTCCCAGTAACAGTAACTCGACACGCAGAGTTTCACAACAACAACTGAGAGAGAGAAAAGCTGAGCTCTGACCCTTCCAGCTTCTTCATCTCACTTTCCCTGGACTTCCTTCTACACAGAAAACAAGAAGGCTGACACTCTGCAGGACACTAACTCGGCTTTCCTCGGTCTGCTTCTCGAGGATTAGTGAGCTTTAAACGCGGCGGTGTTGCACAATCGTAACAGCAGTTTCAATTCTGACATTTTTATGCAACAGCCTTTGCAAGCACATGCTAATGCATTCACGGGACAGGCTAAACAAAAATGGTTTTAACACTGACTCAGGGCACTCCTGTCACATTGCTGTATTTGTGTTTTACTTTGAAGGTGACGTTTCTCACATGTCACATGTGTTTTCACTTCCTGCTTTTGTTTCCTTCCCTCCTTTGTGATTGTCTGTCCACCCTCATTAGTTTCACCTGTGTTTGACTTCCTGCGGTGTTTCTCCTGAATAGCATCAGTAAGAAATCGGGATTCCTGGAAGCTGCTTTATTTCTGCTATTATCTTATTGGCTGCAAGCAATTAAAAAATGATAAATGATGATGTTATATTTATTCTTTATTAGCAGTTGCACTGAAAAAATGAGACTGAAACTGTCACATTTAAACAAGTTATTTAACAGAATGCACACCTGTACTTGGAGCTTCGTGTGTCCTAAATGTAGAGCTGTGATGCTGATGTCCTGTTGCCTGACACAGTCGGCATTTTTTCAGCTTTTTAGCTCTTTTTCACGTTTACTGAGCAAAGCATTTAAAATTCACACAGATTCATAAAGTGCTTTTTGTCTGCAGCAGCGGCCTTGTTTTCAGCCTGATTTATGTGTTTAACCTCTTCACACTTCTTTCACTTGTTAGTTTTATCTTCCTTTGTAAATTTAGCCACTCTGCAGTCCTGTCAATGGGCTGTTGTGATATGCGTATGACGCCGGCTCATATCTAGACTGGGAAATCCTGGGCAGAGTTATTGATTTAATAACCTTTGTATTTGGAAATTTCTTCATCTGTGGGCCTGGATGGAAACTCCGACTGTTTTTTTTAGAAATACGGTACATTTACAGTGATGACGTTCATTTTCTTAAAGATATTTACTATCATACCAAAGAGAGACGACACATCCAGGCAGAGCATGTGATTTGAAGAACTCACTTTTCATCGCCTGACAATATCATGATTTTTCAGCGTTCTCCATCTTTTCTTATTCCAGTGATATTCTTCATCACTGTTTAACTTTCAGCTGAGCTCTCCACTCTTTTTTTTACACACCCACCAACTTTGTCCCCTTCTCCCTCTCCCTCTCTTCGTGTCTTTGTCTCACCTTGAAAGAGTCCTGTCCCTCGAGTGTTGGGTTCAGATTCAATTTTCAGCTTCAGAGAGTGTGAGAGAGAAAAGCATACAAAGAGGGCAAGAGGTCGAGAAGAGAGAAAGATCAGGTGAACCAGAGGAAGCAGAACATAAAGCGGAGAGTTTGAGACTAAGGAAGAGACCCAGTTTCCATTTGGGAATGGCGTATAGGTAAAAACTGTATACAAAGAGGCGGTGTAACCCTTTGCCTCATCCTTGTGTTGGATTTGAATTATTGGAAAATGTGAGATTGTTAAGAAGCTTTTGCCTGGTACTAAAGAACCTTAGAAAGGTGATACCAAAATACTGTGTTGAAAGCTTGCTCCACTACCTTTAGAAGGCTTAAAAATGTCAAATGAGACATTTAGTCTTTGGTAATCCTTCTGCTGTGGATACTGAGAAACACTGAAGCGTAGTAGCCCGAGCATTAGAAGCAGAGCAGCGTGTATGACACGTCTGCAAACTATGGGCTTGATAGATAAAACACAAACATATCAAACAACAAGACCCTTTAAACAAACATCTCGACTCTTGCATGTAGGTTTCACCAGTGCGTGCAAACCCATTGTTTATTTCCTGCTAGCTGGTTTGTTGTGCGTGCAGACAGAGTCAGTGTTGATGTTTGCTGCCACTCCCCCCCCCCCATC